>CAMXCT020000757.1:0-62500 GCA_947184155.2 Cladocopium goreaui
TTTTGTCGATGTTGTTAGCTAACAACATCGCCTGTGACGCTAAAGTACTATGAGTGGTTGATTCTTTGTTTGGATTGGTTAAATCAACCACTTATGGTACCTAACTAGCTACACGTTAGGTCGGAATCGTTGATTGTTGCGTAGGATGTTATCTGAAACAACTTTTGATCTGGAATCCGCAGTTGGTACAGCAGTCTTTTGTTTTGAGAAGTCCGTGTGACTTTGTGTTGCTCAAGCAGAGAGTGGCTCGAGTAACAAGAGAATTTAAGACACTTGGTTTTGTGCCTTGTGTGACCTGTCTGTTGACGGCGCGAAAAGGATTTGGAACTCGCTGAGCTGAGTTGAGGGTTCATTAATTAAGATTTTTACATGGTAGCGGAGCCTTCGGGTATCTCTACTAGAGATCCAGGTCTTCAATGAACAGTCCAGGTGCAGGAGGGGTTGGTCCTGAGTCGTTCTTTAGTCCAGGTCAAGCTGAACGAGGTCAAGCTGGTGCAGGTCGTGCTGCTGCGGCAGGGGTGACTGCGGGTGCTTGCCCAGGGTGTGCCGGAGGTGCTGGTAGCCAGGGTGAGGCAGGTCGTGGATCTTGTGCAGGTGGTGCGTGTCAAGGTTGTGATCCGTTGCAAGTAGAGGACCCGTGGACTAACTGGACAGGTAACAGGAACACTGTGCAACCTGATCTTGTGAACCAAGGAGCTCAGAGTTTTCAGAACCAAAGGAATGGTCTTTGCTCCAGGAGCTGGAGTTCCTGTGCCGCCTTCTTCAGGTAGCCACGGAAGTGGCAGTGGGGGAGGTAGTGTAGGGCCTCAGCCTGGAAGAGTTGTGCCACCTATGCCTGTGTATGGCTACGGTCCACCAGTAAATGGGGTGGGTGTTGTGAATCCAACATTGCAGGGCATGAATCAAAGGCCAGGAAATGTGAGAAATCCGATGGCCGGAAATGGTTTGCAGAATGTTCCGATGCAGTGTGGTAGTAACTTCGACCGAGTAACCCAGATTCAACAGCTGTTGCAGGGATTGAATGCTAGAGAGCTTCAACAGGTTTTTCAGAATACTCGATGGTAACCACCAGAGGTTTGTTCCCGATCGATTGGGGGATGTTCCACCTGAGTTTGGAGGGGGATTTATTCCTGATGCGACTGGTAATTTGCCTGGTTTGGGTACTAGTCAGGGCAGATCTGAGAATAGGGATGTTTTCTCAAGAAGTGAGAAGTGGTTGGGTCCTAGTCCCACTGTTGACTATTCAGCCTGGAAAACCCGCGAAGATGAGGTTTTGGGGTTTACTTCCTATGTTCAGGAACTGGTAGCATGGGCTAGCCAGGGATCTGTCCAGTTTGGGCGAGAGATCGAACAGTCGACTCACTGGCCGACGAGTATTGCGTGGAGCACCTTGGGTGTTGACCAGCAGTCTAGGGCTGTGAGACTTAGTGCCATTTTGAAGGCAACTTTTGGAAGCCATGGTAGGATTGCAGTTATGATTCAATCATTTCAGGAAGGGATTGACATTGTCCCGGGAGTCACTTTGGGTGATCCATATAGCAGTAGCAATCTGTACCTTGGAAATGGTTTCGAACTTCTTCGGCAGTTGTCCCACGAATTCAGTCTCCGTAGTAGAACTGAGGGTCTTTCATTGCGAGTGCAGTTGCTGAACAGGGTCTTTCAAGGACAAGATAGTTCAGATTTGATTCGCCAGATTGAGCTTGCATGTGCGAAGTACACACGAATGATTTCCACCTTGTTGGGTGACAGTGTTGGATTAGCGATTGGGGATTCTGACATGTTGACCATGCTGGTTCGTTCGTTGCCTAACGATGTAAGAACTACTGTTTGATGCATAGTGGTGGGGAATCGTATTCGAGTTATCGACTTGCTGCGCGTCGATTTGAACAACAGCACAGGCTCTTCAAGGACTTGCATCTCCAATCTCGGAAGGTTGTTGCAGGCTTGAATCCTGCCACGTCGGTGGCTGAGGAAGAGGAAGGTGAAGAATCTGAGGGTTCGGGGGATCCTATTGTGAATGCTGCATTGGACAAGGACAAGCAGGGACCAAGATGCACGAAGTGCGGAAAACGTCATGACGTGTCTGCTTGTTCAACCAACATGGAGAAAGTCAAATGCTATAAATGTGGCAAGGCAGGTCATATATCGGTGAACTGTCGGGTGAAGACCGGCGACAAGGATGGTTCAAAGGGATCTTCAACTGGAAAAAGTGGTGGCACTAATGGTGCCCCGTCAGCATCTAAGAAAGGTGTCAAAGGTTCAGGCAAAGGTACGGGAAAATCGGGTGGGAAGAAGGGCAAAATGTTTGCGATGGTCGATGATAGTGGCACTTGGTGGTACTCTGAAGGTTGGTACGATGATCAACCTGTTGCGGAAGAGGCGAGTGCGGAACTGGATGGCCAGCAAAAGCAAGATGTGCTTGTTTTGAGTGCCTTGGTTGCCATGTTTGCCTTGTGAACCTTGCGTGTTTGACATGAGCTTGGAAGATGGTGATGGTTTGTACGTTGAAGATCATTCTGAGGAGTTTGACCTGTGCTTGAACAGTGATTTGACTTGTTGTTGTCTGAATTCCAACTTTCATGACATGCATGATTTCGGTGACATGTGGCTTGATCGTGATGATCTGGATGCAGGAAACTTGGAAGCCTGCTGTTGTGACTTGAAACCTTTTGTGCATGTTGGAATTGATTCTGGTTTTGAACTTGACCCTATTGATGAGAAAAATGAGCCCAATACGCACGGCACACATGGTGTGCTGACAGCACGAGAGTCGATGACTGAGTGTTTCGAGACTGAAGGGCACGTGGTGTCAAAACCATGTGAGATGATGCTGAATGGTATCGGTCCGGGTGAGTCTTTTTGGCTTCTGGATAGTGGTGCTAGCATGTCAGTTGTTAGCCGAGATGTTTTGAAACAGTTTCAACACTCCGAAATCCAAAACAATGTAGGGCCGTTGCAAGCTGCTAATGGAACTTCTGTTGATTTGGAAGGTAGTTGTAAATTGCTGTTGCAGATTGAGGTTTTTGACAGAGACGGAAATGTGAAACCAGCTGTCATTCCTTTGGATGTCATGGTAGGGAAAACGACATACCCAATTATCTCTGTTTGCAAGTTGACTCAGCAGGGTTGGGACGTGACATTTGACAAGGACCATGTTCGGATGTTTCACAAGAAATCTCAACACGAAGTTAGTGATTTGTCGTTTTGGCATGACACACCATGGGTTCGTGTTGTTCCATATGAAGGGAATGATGTAGCCCTCAATGTATCTCCGGTGGTTGCGAGTAGTTTTTCAAAGGGGGACACTGTTTGCGCCTTGAGTGCAGACCAGATGGTGCAGCACAGACTCAGAGGACATCGGCCTTACGAGCCGACTTGCGAGGTTTGTCAGAGTTGCCGTGGAGTCACTAAACATTCCCGAAAGAAAACCCCAAAAGGAACCGAATTTGAGATTCATGCGGATTTTGGTTTTCTCAACAAGGATTTTGAATGGGTACCGGAATCTGAAGACAGTGAACGTGGGAATGTCAAGTTTCTTGTTATTCGGGAATCCTACAGTTCAAGCATTGGTTGTGTTCTTATGACTGGTGATCGACAAAGGGATAACCGCCAACTTCAGAAGTGGTTGCTTGAAATGGGTTTAGGGGGTAGCAAGGATCAACATTCTTTGAGAGTTGTCACAGACGCTGAATCTTCTGTTGGGAATTTCATTTCATCAGCAGGGTTGCCAATGGGTGTTGTGGTTGAAAGAGCCCCTCCACAGGGTCACCAAGCCAATGGGACTGCAGAGAGAACTATTCGGGAAATCAAAGAGGGTTTGAAGACGTTGCAGTTGGATTTTCAGAGAATGGGATACACCCTGGTTTTCAGTTCTCCTGTTTTGCAATGCTGTATGAACTATATTTGTTTTTCCCACAACAATTTCACGACTGTTCAGCAGTCCAGCCGAACGCCGAGAGACTTGGTGATTGGAGACAGAGCCAGGAACCACGTTTTTGCACTGTTTGGTTGTAAGGTTCTTGCAGAGCTTCCTGAATCAATCATGTCAAAGAATCCTAACCTGCCAAGATTTGTCGAAGGGGTTTACTTGCATCCTGAGTTTTCGTCAATGGGAGTTTGGGTTTCTGCGAGAATCCGTATTGGTTCAGAGATGGTTTATCAACGTTTTGTAGCCAAGTCAATCAAACTTTGCATGCCTGTTGAGATTCTTGATGGTCATGGTTTGTTTGTGAGACTGGTTGATGAGCGTAGTGGTTTACCAGAGGCTCCAAGGTCTTCCCAAGAGGTTTCTGTTCCTTTGCCTTCGGACTTGAAATGTCCTTCAACAGGACCGCCAGTGAAATGGCTTGATGAACATGGGGTTTCTTTGAAATGTTCTGCATGTAAGGAAATAGAAATTAGAGGGACCCGTGGGAATAAGAATCACTCTAGGGAATGTATGGAGCGGTATGAGAAATGGATCCGTTCTGAGCTTGAACAGGGACAAGGCTCTGGGCCTTCAGAAAGCAAACCAACCGTTTTGCAGGAGGTGAAACGGGAAGGTTCGAACAGGGAGGTTTCTGACCTTGATGGTCTTGGGAGTGTTCCTGTGCGTAGACAAGATGCCTTGGATTCTTTCGAGGAACTCGATCCTTTGTCGTTTGGTCCACAAGATGATGGATTGACTGGTGAAACCGCGAAAGTGAAAATTGAACCAACGATTGAGTCCCAGGAGCCGGTAGATGTGAACCTTGGGAATGGGGAAGGGGACACCTCCCCGGTTGGGAGTTCTTCTCAATCTGGTGATGTTTCTCGACCTGATCCTCTTGGTAGTCACCCTAAGGCATCTGTTGGAGTCAAGCGAAAGTGGTCGGAAGAGGATCTCTTGATTGAGAGAAGAGGTTTGAAGCGGGAACCTGATGTGGAACTTGCGGACTTGGATCGGGAGGTCAGGGATGACAACAAGCGTATTGACGTGAAACCTGATGTTGCTGGACTTGTTTCTGGCCTGACATGTGATTCTTCGTTGTCTGAGACTCCCGTCAAAGACTTGCATGAAGTGTATACTTTGGCATTTCTCACAACTGACTCGGATGACCTCATTTGTCACTTGCCTCTTGCGTCGTTGAAGTTTGACAAGAATGCCTCCAGTTCTGTTGTTTCGTTTGGTGACAAGCGTATTCGGATCTGGTGTCCTAGTGGCTCCATTGATGATTCAACATTGGAGGAGTTGCCTGGTGACTTGACGCTTGAAGGCATGAAGACTGAAATTGGCAATTTGGATAGCATGCAGTGCGGTGACTTGTTGACTGAGTCTGAATTAGGTGACTTGAGAAAGCAATGCAGGGTAATCCCATCTCGGTGGGTGACTACGCGAAAGAACGCGTCTTTGGTCCGTGCGCGGATAGTCTTGAAAGACATTGCAAAGGGTGCTGAATCAGCCCGGTCCCTAGGAATATCGTCACCTACTCCCTCAGCTGAGGCATTGTTTGCCATGCTGTGCTTTGCAGGTGAAAGAGATTGGCTTGTTGGAGCAGCTGACATTTCGGCGGCCTTTATGGCCACGCCGCTGCGTACCCGGAAGGTGGTCGCCAAGTTGCCTGCAAGCATCACTTCCATAAGTGGTGAGGCGCTGTACCTGTGGCTGAGTAAAGCCCTGAATGGACTGAGGAGTGCCAGCCAGGAGTGGAATGTGTACTTGTCGTCGATTGTTGATAAGTGCAGGTTACGCTCTTGTGGTCTAGAACCTTGCTTGTACAGCGGTTTGTTGCCTTCCAGTGAACCATGCATGATTCTGTCATATGTTGACGACTTGATTTGTGTTGGGCCATCGGTTGATGCAATTGACTTTGTCTTTGATACCGTTGGGAAAAGTGTGAGGTTGAAAAGAACTGGTTTGATACATGATCATTCGAAAGGGGGACAGTTGAGGTTTCTGGGTAGGCTTATCACTAGGAGGCGTGGTGAAAGGTCTTTACTGATTTCTCTACCATCCAACTACCTGGATGATACGTTTGCCAGTTACCAAATCAAAACAAATGCCAAAGGCCCACCTGACGTGACTCCGGTCATGGACAAAGAGAATGGGGAGGAGCTGAGTTGTGATGCCTATGCACGCTTCAGAGCAGCTCTAGGTAAAGTGTCTTGGATGGCGCAGACCCGTGGTGACCTGCGTGCATGGATTGGGATACTTGCAACTCAACAAGCACGCCCAACTCAACACACGGAACATGCCATGCGTATGTTGTTGAGGTACCTTCGAGGTGACATGAATGTTGCAGTTAGGTTTCCAAGTGATTCAAAGCTGTTGGAGTCAGATGTTTTTCAAGGACCACATGTTGTTGCATTTTCGGATGCTTCCCATGCACCATTGAAGACGACTGGACGGAGAGGAATTTCCGGAGGAGTCCTAACATTCCGAGGATGCACATTGAAGACATTGTCGAGGCATCAGGCTCTGGTTTCATTGAGCTCCATGGAGAGCGAGCTGTATGCGTTGCAGAGTGTGAGCCAAGAGATGGTTTCTTTGGGAAAAATGCTTGGGAGAATCCTGATGTCCTTCAAGGAGCTTGACTCGAGTGAGATTCCAGGTGTGTTGCGGACCGACTCTGAGTCGTCGATCAAACTGTTGAAAGGTTTGGACCTACCTCGGAAATCTCGACACCTTGAGATTCGAATTGAGTGGCTTCGAGAGAGGGTGGATCTTGGTAAGCTTAAAATCCACTATGAGAAGGGATCTAGTAATCCAGCTGACGCTTTGACAAAATGCCTGGGGAGTTCAATCTTTGGGATTCATAGAGCGGCAATGGGTTTCGAGGTCCTGGACGCTCCTCTGGGAGCCATCATGGCCATTTCGAGTGGTTATGTGTTCATTGAGGTTTGTTGCAAACCGGATTCAAGCATCTCCAAGGTAGCTAGAAGATTTGGATTCTTGTACATTGGTGTTGTTGAGAACATGGAGAAGAAAGCTGTTTTTGACCGTGTGTTGGAAACTGTGAAAGATCTGGGTAATTCAAAAGTTTTTAAGTCCATGTTTCGTCACCATGTTCATCTGGGTCCCCATTGCGAAACTTTAGAGGAGACAACACAGCTACTGAAGCGGATGTGGTTTGGTTTGATGTTATTCCTCATGTTTCCAAGTACATGAAGTTGGGAAAGTTTTCATCTTTTGAGTTGCCATGGAGGAATGCAATTTGGACACATGCCATGACCACGAAGATCCTAGCTCAGGCTAATCACAAACATGTTGCGGCTGTGCACTTGTGTTCGACAGGTTCAATGACTAAGGACGGAGAACCAGTTGGAAAGGTGTTGAAGTTCACCAGTAACAGCAAGTTGATGGTTGGTAGATTGGCCAAGGACTTTGGACAGTGTCACTGCACTCAGAAACATGCTGGTTTGACTGATGTGGATTGGGCAGAAACTGCTTTCTACAATGAGAATCTAGCTGTTTCGATTGTTCGTGGTGCTTTGGACGCATTAAGAAATGATGGATAGTTTTTGTTGTTGCTGTCGTGAATTGAAGAAGACAGGTTTCTTGATTCGTTTTTGGTTTTCGAACTTGAGCCGACGAAATAAAGTTTGATCTAAAACGATCGTGCACTGAAACTTCGAAACTGATCTCAATGCGAAGCATGGGACATGTTTGGACTTGATGCAAACTGTTTTGAACTTGTATGAAACAGACTGGACTTGACATGCGTTGCAGTTTAAAAGGTCTAAGATCTTTGACTGGAACAGGTATAGTTTGAGGGGTGTGTATCTGGTATGTGTGCGGGCCTTGAAGGTCTGTGTGGGTGCCAGGTAGGCAGGTCTCGTTCTTTCTTGCGTTTCACTGACCTTGCTCTGGTAGCTACTGTGGAGATCTGTTTGGATTCTTGGCTTAGGCTTTGTGTTGTTTCGGATTCTGAGTAGCGCCGAAGTAAGATTTACTTTTTACTCTCCTCACTTGCTGAAGCCATGGCTGTGTCTAAGAATGCAGCTGGATATAGTGGTTTGACAGAGGCTGAGCAGAAACAATTGAAAGAATTGTTGAACAAGGCTCAGCAGACTCCGAATGTATCTGGTGGATCAGCAATGACTGATGCTTCCAAGCGTTTGAGAGGAGAGAGTGATTCAGAGTTTGAAGCGGTTGGGTCTCCAACTACGCCAAGCGAACTTTTCCGAAGTGAAGATCGCAAGGAGGTTCCGTTGCCAAAGAATTGCAATCTGAAGGATTGGTCTCACACAGTGTGTCAGCTTCCGAAAGTCAGTGGCGAGCCGAAGTGGAACGGACAGACTTATTCCGAGCTGCTTAGGATGGCTATTGATGGTGACAAAGAGCTGAACAAGTATCTGGGATTCATTTACAAGAAGTATCATGGATCTTATGATGGAACTCACAAGACTCAGGCCGTGGATTTGGCTGGCTTTCTTCTCTATATGGAGTTTGATCCTGAGAGAGAGGCATCTGGTTCATGGAAGAGAGTGATCAAGCCGTGATCTCAACGTGACTTCGGTCATCGATGCATGAGCTTTGAGATTCTGAATGTCTCCAACGAGACCTGATTTTGAGAGGTTTATGTATCGAAGCAAAGGTATCTGGCTTAGGTTGCAATTTCTGTTAGACACATGGTGTCGCTTTGGGTTATTGCATTCCAGCTGGAAGAGAATGGGATCATTGTGGCTCCGGCCAACAGCCTTTGATACAGGAGACTTCCTTTCTGTTAGACACTGAAGACTTTTCGAGTGGGATGTGTCGTTTTGGGTTTGGAAGCAGCACGCCGAAAGGGGGTGTGAATATATGGTATTGGACCGTCGTGCTTCTTCACGATGTACGCTGGGATTAGACCGTTGTGCACCTCTATTTGGTACAATAGTTCATTGGATGATGCTTCTATGATACTGCATTTGACTTCGGTATTCATTGAGATTCTGCACTTTTGATGAGCTGAGAATGTTCTAGAATGGACGGTATTTCATTGGATGCGATTTCGGTGACATTGCGTTTTGACCTCTGTATTTGCTGGAATTTGCGTTTTCAATGAGACGAGAGTGTTTTTCGAGCTTTAGGGATTTAGCCGATTTGATCACAGTTTGTTTGGAACGGTTTTGGAAACATTTGAACATTTTCGGAAACGTTCGGAACAGTTGAGAAGTATTTCAAACATTTTTGGACCGTTTGGAAATGATTTGACATCACGAAGTTGTTCGTCAAATCATGCTGTAAAGATTTCTGTGAATATCATCATTGGATGATATGGAAACGGCAAGTTTTGGTGCAACCAATTTTGTCGATGTTGTTAGCTAACAACATCGCCTGTGACGCTAAAGTACTATGAGTGGTTGATTCTTTGTTTGGATTGGTTAAATCAACCACTTATGGTACTAACTAGCTACACGTTAGGTCGGAATCGTTGATTGTTGCGTAGGATGTTATCTGAAACAACTTTTGATCTGGAATCCGCAGTTGGTACAGCAGTCTTTTGTTTTGAGAAGTCCGTGTGACTTTGTGTTGCTCAACCAGAGAGTGGCTCGAGTAACAAGAGAATTTAAGACACTTGGTTTTGTGCCTTGTGTGACCTGTCTGTTGACGGCGCGAAAAGGATTTGGAACTCGCTGAGCTGAGTTGAGGGTTCATTAAGATTTCTTACTTGGGTGATCGTGCGGTATCTCGGGGTTCTCCCGGACCGATCGGTACACACGTGGTACGGGACCGACGGGTCTCACCTTACCTTGTGTCTAGGGTAGCAACACCCTATGATGACACGGGGGAACAGGCAAGGTCGGTGAACCTCTTAGAGACTTGGGGACTTGTCTCGAGGAGGGGTCAACGGGGCAACCCGTTGGCTAACGGTCAATATTCATCGTTGGGTAGCTAAGCTCGCGGTGGACAAGACCGTCGGTTCCTCCCTAACAGTGTTAGGGTCCTGTCGCAAGACAGGTGTATCCCCCTGGGATACATGGGATCGCTAACGACTGGGTCACCGACCGGTTCACTCTCAACCTTCGGGGAGAGTGGGCTCAATGTACAGTCTGGCCACAGTGAGGACCTTGTTTTCGGCTCTAAGGTCCGAGCTGTGCTCCATAGGGACTGGGGTCACTGAAAAGGTGACTAAGACTTTCCACTCCTTTCTTGGATCGTCTTCTCCGGTAGCCGCTGGAGTCCGGGAACCTATGGGGGCATCATGAGTTGGTCTCTCTTGGATTGAGTGGTGATCATCTTGGGTGAAATGAATGGGTTCCGTCTCCACGTCCACTCGGGGTGTACGGTTTACGCTGTACATTCTTGGTGGAAATGAATGGGTTCGGTTCCCACGTCACTCGGTGAGTGGATCCACTCTCCTTGGTTTGACCTGGGACTCGTGGTGTGGAAAGGGTACCGCCCCAGGGTGCGCCTGGTGCTTGCGGGGGGCCATGCTTCTGCGTGGTTTTCGCCTTTTTGGCGTGGCCCTGCACCGGGAGCCCAAAGGTACCAAGCGATCGTCGAATTGCCCCGACGTCACTTAAGCTCGTCCTAGTCTCCAAGCCTGTCGCATTTGCCTTCTGTGGCCGCCTTCTAGTGCAACAACCAGCGGAGGTGGCATACTTCGAACCAGCGCGCGATTGGCCGCAGCCTATTGTATTTCATGCAAACTTCTCTGTGTTGATGGAAGAAATGGCATTCCTTGGGGACACACGAAGTCGGTGTGAATTGCTGGTCTTTGCACAGGCCAACCCGGCGCGACTCCCATTGACCATGGGCATTCTCCAGCCCAATATCCCTGTGAGAAGAATGATGAGCGAACGCAGGACAAAATTGACAGATGCATTGGTCCGAGTGCTCTGTCGCTTATTGACACCCATTGGAGTTGGTCTCCCAGGTCCACATGATGAGTACATGCGTGACAGCCTACTCTCCCTGGCAAGTCATGGGGATGGGCATGTCCTCACTGTAACCGTAGCATTGCTCCTGGCGATCCTCACTTGGGATACATGGGATCGCTAACGACTGGGTCACCGACCGGTTCACTCTCAACCTTCGGGGAGAATGGGCTCAATGTACAGTCTGGCCACAGTGAGGACCTTGTTTTTGGCTCTAAGGTCCGAGCTGTGCTCCATAGGGACTGGGGTCACTGAAAAGGTGACTAAGACTTTCCACTCCTTTCTTGGATCGTCTTCTCTAGTGGCTGCTGGAGTCCGGGAACCTATGGGGGCATCATGAGTTGGTCCCTTGGATTGAGTGGTGATCATCTTGGGTGAAATGAATGGGTTCCGTCTCCACGTCCTTCCGGGGTGCACGGTTGACGCTGTACATTCTTGGTGGAAATGAATGGTTTCGGTTCCCACGTCACTCGGTGAGTGAATCCACTCTCCTTGGTTTGACCTGGGACTCGTGGTGTGGAAAGGGTACCGCCCCTGGGTGCGCCTGGTGCTTGCGGGGGGCCATGCTTCTGCGTGGATTTCGCCTTTTTGGCGTGGCCCTGCACCGGGAGCCCAAAGGTACCAAGCGAGGCAGAAACTTCTTCACCGTCCCCTTGGACTACGAGCCTTAAATCGCCCTGGAGACTATTTGCCCCATGCCCGGCTTACCAAGCTAGTTGCCCTCCTCTGGCCGGATGCGAGTCAGGATAACAACTCTGAAGTGGCCGGGCTACTCAACCTGGGCCAAGCACCACATACAGGCATTTGGACTCCTGAAGCAATTGCCCAACGCCTACCAGCCTCACTGTTGCGCCTATTCAGTGAAGAAACGCTTAGCCACCTGAATGTTAAGAGTTGTCTGATATCTGCAATATTAGCTGTCCTGCTTATTGCGACGGCGCCAGAGGAATTTGGAGTCCCTGAGTGCACAACTACGGTCGAAGCAGCCGGCTTAGATGGTCCGCATAGATGTCATACTGCCCAACAGCTCCAGGGTGTCCATGTTGACGTATAAAGCCATCGTCGCAGTTAGATACCCGGAACTAGTGCTACATGATCAGAATCCCATCCAAATAGGCCATTTTGTCCCTCACGACCATACTGCCGAGCACGGAGGTTTCCGTACAGTATTCTGGGACGTACCCAGAGCTTCCAGAGACCTCCTGGCTGCCATTGAGGATATTGTAGTGTTTCTCAACTATTTGCAAAAGTGCTATCGGGACCTCAATCAAGGAGCGACAGCGCAGCTCTTGGTAATGTGCAATCGCACGGCGGTGCACACCCAACTACTGCAGCATGGCTTTCAGGCAGCTTGGTTTGGAGGACTGAGAATAGCCACGACCTCGTCTGCTGCAGGGGCCACCGCGCGAATAGCAGTTGTTGTCCAAACAGGATGCGGCTTCTTAAGTGGGGGCCGCCGAGGAGCATCGTTAGAAGACAAAGAAGACTGTTTTGGGCGAGCCACTGTCGCGCTCACCAGAGCCATCAAACATACGTACATCGTATCCCCCATTGATATGGCGGGGCTGATTGGGATGGCTCAGACGCTTGCGGTTTATCACTATGGGTACTACACCCTCAAAGATAGACTTGTACAGTTTCATGAGCCCAGGCACGTGCCATCGGATGCAGAAGCGGTCCTTGAGTGGGGACTTAATACCCCCTTTAATTCACAAGACAAACCGCCCCTTGCCATTGCTATGGTAGTGACCTTGAATGGAGTGCGATCTCTGAGAAGGTATCGGCTGGTCATTGCACAGAAGTCGAAGCTAAGGCTTACGCAAGAAGTCACTGCAGCGTTAGCCTCTCACAGTCGTGACCACCGCCTCACGGCAAGTAGTTTCTTTCCGTGTTCCATCGATAGAGAATACCTGTACGGCTATGCCGGCGATGGATATCGCTCTCCACTGTGGCTGTGTGCTTCACATAACGGCTTTCCAGTTCTTGTACACAGGCTCCGAGGAAACAAGATGTACTTTCATCAAGCCACCAAAGACCGGCGAATATTGCTCATCCCAGGTATCCACTATTTTGATGCTCACCGACTGCAACCACTCCTACTGCAAGATCCTGCACTGCAAGTGCATATGAGAGAGAGCCCTCTGATAGGCCTGAAGGGGCTGGCGAAGCAGTGGATGATCCCTCGTCGGAGGAAGAGCGATCCTCCACTGAAGGTGAATCTGAGGTCGAAGAAGTAGCCGATGAAGCGGATACACCTCCTGAAGAACCATGGTGCCCGCCAATCCCACCGGCAGTGGATGATCCCACGGAAATGGAAATCAAAGGTGCTGCGGACAAGTTGGCCACCATGATGAACAGTTCGCAGCCTCAAGCCAATGTTTTCTTTCAGCCCGACAATTTAGGTGCTCTTCCACACCTGTGGCTGCAAGCCAAACTTACTATCTCCCTGACGTCCATGCAGGAAAAGTTTGCCCGCCTTTTCATGTCAATTGCGTCAGAATTGTGGCTTCGGGGGGCGATTGATACTGTTGAGGAGGTATTTGCACATGCTGCCCGTAGCTTCACGCTCCGGCTGGCTGAAACACTTTCACAGTACATGTGCTCGCTCACTCGAAGAGCAGAGTCTCTGGCTACTCCAGAAACGGAATGCCTGCTATATGCCACCTATTGGTTTCGTCCAATTTTGTCTGAGCTAGTTGGGGCAGCCAAAGAGAGTGCAGAAGTGAACCGAAAACGTGCCCCCAGTGGCCCTGTGAAAGTTGTCGTCACAAATCAGCCCCATTCTCGTCGTCACACGGGGGTCGACGTGGTCAGCGGGGCGTCGGCCTTACTGGCGTGGTTTCCGGCTAGCTGGGCCAGCAAGATTGCACCGTGTTTTCTAGGTGAAGCAGGCGGTGCCATCCAAGCCCCGCTAGAGGTTTCCTTCTCCTGTCCCCATCGAGTATTTGAGGGGTTGCAGAGAGAAGCGGCTGATCAAGTATTGCAGGCAGTTAAATTTACTGACAAAAACGCTCCAGGATTGAGCCTGGCCTTGGATGAGGAATTCCAAGCAGCTGACTGCTTTTCAGAACTCACCCGAGGATACACACATGGGGTAGTGGACCCCTATATCATGATGGGCCTGCAACCCACTGGACCCACCAGAGTCAACCTGGAAGTAATTGTACCATCCCCCAAAGGACTTACGCCTGAAATGTGGAAGCAGACAGCCACTTTGTGCCCACTTGAGTGGCCGTCCAACTATAGCCTTCTGAGATTGTGGCACACGCCCAAAAGTTTCCACCAATATGCTGCACAGCTCAAGCAACAAGTACAGCATCAACATATGTTCACTCACTGGGAGGTCAACCGCGCTAAGTTAGCAAGCAGAGTGCTGTTCCAACGACCAGCTCATTACCTACCGGAAACGATTCTGCAACAGCACGTGCGAGAGCGCGTCTTCCCTGATCGGAAACTACGCAGAAGAGCACCAGATAATGACGTGGCTACTTTTGAAACTAAATGCAACGAACTACGTCGCTTGGCTGCAGTGAATGAAACGGAGAACCCTGTCTCCTTTGCCATTGGGAATAGCTGGAATGATACTCTCCGTGCAGACAAGCAACACCACCTCGAATACACTACACGAAGTCAGACATAGCCTCCCTTCTTCCTCCTCCCCCATTGGCTCCTAGGTCGCACCTTTTGCATCGTCTCATTGTCCTTCCGGCCTGATGCAGTTTTCTCTTTTGGCCCCCCCTTGCTGCGGTTGGGTGGGGCCCTTTTTGCCCCGGTTGGGACCTACTCTTGGCCCCTCCTTGTCCGGTATGTCCCTCACCTGTTTTGATCATTTGGGTTCTTCATTTCCACTGGCGTATCTGTCCGTAGACGTGACAGGTGCACTGGTGCCCCATCCCCCCAAGTGTATGGTGTTCGGGCCTAGTTTTCTCTGTACTTGCGTGTCTGTCCGTAGACGTGACAGGTGCACTCGTACTCCTCCAATTCATGTCTTTGTTTCTTTCGTTCTTGTTTTGTGCACGCCCCTTTTCCATGTTTTCTCTTCGGTTTGCTTCTTGCCTTACCTTGGTCAAGCGCACTATGCTCTGCACAAATATTGGCTGTGCTGCCCTCTGTCTCTTTGGTGGTCTTGTGGTCCTTTGCATGTGTTGCCCTCCGGGGCTCGTGGGATCATGTTGTTTTTGTGCTCCTGTTGGTGCGCCTCGTTGTCTTCCTGGTTTTTGTTGCGCTCCTCGCTGTGCTTGAGTGGGCCCTGTTGCTTCTTTTGTTGTCTGCCCTCCTTTGTTGTGGTTCCTTTCTCCGTCCTCTTTGCCTTCCCTCCCCCGCGGGTTGTCTCGTTTGGTGCTCTGGTCCAGCTTGTACCTTGGCGTGCTGGTACCTCCCTCTGGGTATCTGGTTGCAGCTGTGACGGCTTAGTTGCCCTGCCTTCATGCTGGGAGTGTGGGTGAGCTTTGCTATCCTTCCGTCATTCGTTTCATGGCAACAAAGGCTACTGGCCCTGTGTGGGGTCTTCACCCTCTACACCATGTCACTGGTGACGTCAGGGAGCTTAGTTTGGCCATACTGAGGTATTCATCGTGATGATGACCCAGTTCCCATATTGGACTCCGCTAAGCTGCACTATTGCTATTCTAATGTGATTGGTGCAGCCTTCTCCGCCCCTGTCCTCCTCTGCCTCCCCGGCACCCCCCTCCTGTCTGGTTGCCGCTTGGTCTCGTTGTCCGGTTGTGCTCTTACTGGGTCTCCTTTTTGCCTGTCTGCGTCTCTGGTGGACCTTGCGTGCTTCCTCTGCTTTTTTACTCTCCCCTGCTCTCACTCAGGACCGAATGAATGGAGCTTAGTTTGAATGTACGAACATCGGTGATCTGGTTGATTCTTGTCTGGTTATTTTGTGTACTGACTGGAGAGACACTGGCACAGCATTTTTGTGACCCACTAAGGTGACTCAGGACAGCCGTATTCCTTGGTGCCCGTAAAGGCCGTCTCTTTGCTCTGCCTTTCTTGCTGGCTTGACTTTTTTCTTGTTAAGGGGCTGCCTTCTTAACTTGACTTTAATTCGTTTGTTTTCTCTGGGTTTCCTTGGTATGTCCTCTGTCTGGGTACTCTACATGGGTAGATGAATCCAACCGAGAGGGGCGGTAGTTAGCCGGCCGATGCCATGGACCAGACTGTGCTGCAGTGAGCTTCACCGGTGCATTCCGGTGCTCCTCCCTGTAGGACAGCCTGGGGCGCCCGCGAGCAGCACAAGACTGCCAGCATGGTTCGTCAATTGATTGAAAGATGTGGTAATTCTGCAGTCTGTCTACTCAATGGGTGAGTGGCACTACAGCCGTAGTTTCGCTACGATCTTCGTCGATGCGTACTGCAATGCACTGCAGGTCCTTCAGGGACGATGACATCCTGAAATGTCCTGAACAGTTCTGTAGTTTGTATTCCTTGCGAACCTGCTCTTAGAACGCTACACTGCCTACGACAGCACATGTATGGTGGTACTAGCGAAGACAATTTTACAGATACAAAGGTTTTCTGCATGTTGCTCAGCTTTGCGAATACTGCCAAGAAAGTCGCTGGCTGAGACCAATCCAATGGATGGCTGCATTTTCTCCTATGAAACTAGGGGCGTGCCCCCCTTTTTTGTTTGGTTGGCGATGGCATGTTTGGAAGCTTGTCCCTGGCCTACGATGCTTCCCCTTTGCCATCACTGTCCCCCCCCTTTTGAAGGGGGGTTCTGATTTCTCAACATCACGGCTTCGTGATCGCGGCTGGCAGATGAGATGATGACTACTATGTCCATGAAGGCCCATTGGCGAGTCGATCTGAGAGGACTCTGAGAGAGGTTTTATCGGGGTTACTCATTGCAAAGCGATGATGACACCTTTATTTGAAAACGAAAGGAAAAATTTTTGTGAAACAAAAATTAAGCTGTGACTTGTCAAAGAATAACACCTGGCAAACTGTAAATCTGAATTTTAAGACAAATGAACGTGCGACATTTGTTTTACAGTGATGTCACAAACACAGAAGGCTGATAAACCTTTGTTTGTGTGAATCCCTTTTTGTGTTGGTGTGTTTTTGTTTAACAAAAACGTTTAAACCAAATCAACCTGTGAGCAAGGGAATGCATTTATGTATATCCGCGCTCGCCTCAAGCTAGGGAGGGAGAGGAGGGTTTTGTCTTGCATTTTGCAAGATAGTTGCTGATGCGAGATTTAGCTTGGGGGTAGTTAGGCGGAGCCATGGATGTAGAAGAGGATCTTGGAGGTCCATCGTCACTGGATATCCCTGAAGGGGAGAACCCGTTTGGAGGTGTGGACTTTGATCAGCATTCTACAGGATATGACCCGTCTTTGGTACCCACTGACTTTTCTGGAATGTTACCTTTTCCATCGATGGAGCATGCTGCAACTTTGTCCAGTAGTTACAATGTTGATGCAGTGGTCACTTCAGCGTGGAATAGCTTGCGTTCAGATGTTTACCAATTGCCTTGGGAGAATGAATTTTGGAACCAGTTCCTTGACCCTGGGATTACAGTTATGGAGCAGATGTCAAGAGGTTTCAAGAGGCCAATGTCAACTCCTGCAGTGGCTGTTTCAAATGCATCGGATGGAGCTGAAATTGATAGGCGGGTTTCAGCAAAGACTTATCCGTTGATCACTTCTTTTCTGCAGCACATTAAAGATGTCCCAGAACGCAGTTGGCAAGAAGAGCGTGAAGCTTTGTGGGAGACCAGCATACGACGTTGGATTGCATTGGTTGACCAGTGGCATAGTGACGAATCAGCACTTTTGAAATCACTGCACAGCAAGCATACTTTCACTGAGAAGGCTCAGATTTTGGTTGATGTTTTTTACAACAAAGCGCCCCAAACCCTTATTAAACGTGCAAACAGCCTCAACTGCCTTTGTGGAGCACTTCGAGCAGTAGGGTCAAGCTTTCCATGCACTGAAGAGGAGTTCTATAATTTTTTGAAGACTGAACCCAACAAACGAGCACCTCCTTCACGACTCAAAGCTTACTTTGAAGCAGTTGTGTTCGCAAGACATATACTGGGACTGGAAGAGCTTCAGCAGGTTGTGGTGAGTCGCAGGTGTTTGGGGGCGGCCTCTCAAAGACTTCAGTCATGTCCTAGACAAGCTGACCCTTTTACAGTTTTACAATTAGTGAGATTACATGAGGTGCTCAGGAGCAGTGATGAGGTGTGGGACAAGGCAATGGCAGGGATGTTGTTGTTCTGCATCTATGGGCGTTCGAGATGGGCAGACGCCCAACATGCGGCTGAAATGGTCCCAGACTTGGACAATCGTGGGGAGCTCCAGTCATTGGAGTTGAAAACTGCTGTGCATAAAACTGCAAGGGCTTTTCACTTACGTCACATGTTCCTGCCTATTTCAGCACCAGCTCAAGGAGTTACAATGGACAATTGGGCAGAGCAGTGGGTTAGAGTGAGAGACATGTTGCAGATTTCAGATTTGAATCGCTTTCCACTCATGCCAGCGCCTGACAGGAACCTGGAGCCCACAAGGCGTCCTTTATCGACGCAGGAGGCAAAGTTGTGGATGAGGCATTTGCTTGGAGACACAGCCTCCAAGGAAGCCAAGCTGACAAGTCATTCATGTAAATGCACATGCCTTTCTTTCTTGGCCAAGAGGGGAGCTTCTATTGAAGACCGTCTGACCCTTGGATATCATTCCAACAAGATGCGCATGGCATTAGTATACAGTCGTGATGCAGTTGCCAGACCTCTTGCAGTGTTGTCACATGTCTTGAAAGAGATACGTGAAGGAACCTTTGAACCGGACAACACACGAAGCGGCAGGTTGAAACCAGGCGCTGAATCGCTGGACAAGGTTGGAGTGGAGACAGGGCCACCTCAGGAACCACAGGCCTCGGAACAGTTGGGAGCTGAGTCAACGTCCGGACAGGTGTCAAGCAATCATGAGACACAGCCAGTTCAGCCCCCAGTAGTTGTTGGAGAGGAACATGTGTTGGACACAGAAGAGGACGATGGACATGTGACCACTGATTCAAGTGACTGCTCAGAAGGTGAGCGCCAGTCATGGAGCCCAGTGGTAGGTCATTACTTGGTAGAGCTGCCGAGTGATAAACGTCTGTGGAGAAATTGCAATTCAAAGATGTTTCATCTTTCACATGAAGATCATGTGAGAGTTCTGTTGTGCGGAAGGCGAATTTCAGAATCCTTTGCCAGGCATGATGGTTCTGTCCGTTTTGACTCTGCAAAATGCAGGACTTGTTTCAGGTTGAAGGACAGTTGACGCAATGCCGAACGTGGTCGTGAAAAACCTCCAGTGTTTTGCAGCTGCGCACATTTTCCTTTTTGTCCTGAATTTGACGTATCATTCACGTGACAGACATGTTGAATCAGTCCATGCAACTGTTCAAATGTGAGATGTGGATTGTTTTAGTTTGAGAACTTTTTCATCAGCACAGTCAGGTTGGGCCTTGCATTGCACTTGTAAACATGGTGAAACGTTTTCAAGAAACGGCAGACATGTTTGACTGGAGTGCACAGTTTGTTATGGTTGATCTGCTTCATCAAAGAGCTTGGCAACCTTTTTTGCAAAGCGTAACCATTAAAAATGAGGGGACGAAGGAGACCTTGGTCTCTGGGTTAGGCCTCATTTGTTCTTCAGCTTGCGGTTCAGGGATTTGACATCGAGGAATCATCTGTGAGGTGTGGTTCAAGCAACCTACAGATGATAGGTCGAGTTAGGTCAAATCTCTTTGATGAACTGAATCCATGTTTTTCAATTTCACGGTGTGACAATTTCTTGAATCCAGTCACTTGCATAGTGAAACTGGGATGTCCAGACTGTCAAACGTTTTACACTCAGTTGTCAAGGTGCATACAGTAGGTTTAAAGAGATTTGTTTCAAGCTGGGTGTGCAGTTAGATTGGAAGCCATGACCTTGGCTGACTCAGAAGCTGCATTCGAGCTGCATGGGAACAAACTTGTCCCAGATGGGTCATTGGTTCAGCTTTTGGTGGACAATGGCATCAAAAGCCTAAGTGCACTGGCTTTCTCGGCAGGGACGCCACAGTCCCCACCAACGGACGAGCAGTTTGCAGAGTTTGCCACCAAGCTCAATGGTGGAAATCCGATGAGCTTCGGAGTGCAAGCTGCGCTCAGGAGGCTGCACTTCGAAGCGTCAGCTATCGTTATGGCCGACTTGAAAGCACGTGCAACAGATACTTCGGGAGATGGGACCCGAAAACTTCCAGTGGCTGAGAAAACAGCCCGCCTTAGAGATCAAGAGCCAAGGCTTCCTGGAATGAGAATCAAAGGTGAGCTTCAACCTTCATTTGCTTTGATAGACCTGGTGGCACAGATCAAGGAGACGAACTGTGTGGTATGGATACCGCCTAGCAAATGCAGTAAGCGTGACACGGAGATCCAGAACCAGCTGAAGGACAAACCAATGACCTTGACATTGGAGCAGCAGATGGTCAAGGTTTCAGCGGCTGATGAGGTTGTTCATACAGATACATCAACAGACCTTCATCTTCAGTGGGCGCTTCAAAGGCGCGGCTTGGCTTTTGATCAGTGCTCTTTGATTGGCAATGCAGAGCATGAGATCTGGGTGCAGCAACTCTTGGGGCAGATCACAAGAGAGCCCCCAACGGGGTTTGCCCGTGTTTCCACGGGTCAAGTGCTCCGTGCAGACCGTGAATTGTTCACGTTGATGGCCCAGGAGTTGCAAGGATCTTTGCAGCCAAACGAGAAGGGTGAGTTCCCAATGGAGGTAAAATTGAAGGAACTCAGGACAGACCCAAGGGTCACTATGTTTCTCTTACCTTTGCCGAAGTCATCCTCCGCAGCTTCCAAAGACACAGAGAAGCCATCTTCTTCGGGCGCGACACCTACAAGAACGAATCAGAATGCCCCTACAAGACCGGCAAAGCGGACCAAAGTTTCAGCAAAGGCCAAAGCCATGTGCCCTCAGGAGCTGAAAGGTTACCCACAGAAAGATCCCAACGGCCAAGCAATTTGTTGGGCCTTCAACTTGAAGTCAGGATGCAAGTCAGAAGTTACAAATGGACGTTGCAAGAAAGGGGTTCATTGTTGCATCAAGTGCCATCGATCGAACCACAGCTTGGTGACCTGCAGAGTTAACTGACTAGTGGTGCCCAGCGTACAAAAGCGATCGACAGATTTCTTTAAGAGAAAACTGAACAAGGTCAAAAAGGCATTCTTGAAAAAGCAGAACAATGAGAAACATCATGCTGCTAGAGATGCTGAAATGGAAACTGATGTAAACCTTCAAAAGGATTACAGCAAAAGCAAGTCAGTTACAGAAGTTTTCACTGCTGACCCTGGTGAATGCGGCCAAGGTTTCAAGCGTTTCACAGGCATGAATGGTTTCCTCCGTCCAAGGTACGAGGTAAGGATGTACCCCTTATTCCCCATAGGTTTTTCCTGTCTTTGAACACATGGTGTTCAAAGACCCCGGGTAACCTGGAAATGTTTACTTCTAAACTAGTTGCGCTCTTTGTTTTGGTAGGACCTATACGCGAATGTTCATGCAAACCAAACGTCTGTCTTGTTTCTTTTTTTAACAAACCAAAATTTATGCCATCGTGGCATTTTGGTTTCAAGCGGGTTTTAAGCGGCATAGCCCCATATCGTTTTTGTTCAGGGGGGCCGGGCGTTGCTCATGCGCCGCGGCACACCTGCACATCGTGGGACTACCGCCGTTTCCTCATCGATCACTTTGGGTTCTCAGTGTCAACCTGCTGTTTCCGTGTATTACTGTTGCAGTTTTTCATTTGGATTTGCAGCTGGATTTTTATTTTTGGCCTGGCTTATTTTCACATGAGCGACAGCTCCAGTGATACCACCCACGAAGCCATCCTGCACAACGTGGTTGCTCGCCAACGGCGACTAGAACAACAAGTTCAGGCCATACAATCCAGTGTTGCTACTTTGCAGCAGCAGTTGACGATCATCCAGCAGCAACTCCAACTGTTACTGCACATTCATGGACACAGTGACTCCAAGCCAACGGTTGCTTCACCAAGAACCTCCACACCCCGCTAACACTGCAGCTGGTTTTTCAGCAGATACTTTTCCAGTTCATGACAGACAGTTCGCTACAGGGGGTCTATCGGGTCTGTCAATTTTGAATACAGATGAATATTCTTTGAGTGGCTTGGGGCACAGTGTCAGTACCCCTGCAATGACTGACACGCTGGCAAGGAGCCCAGAATTTTCAGAGGGTGCTGTATTTGGCAATTTCTCAGAAAGTGACTCGTATTTTGAGAGTGTCCAGAACAACGTTGACGGCATTCCAAATTTTGACAATTCAACTTGTTTTGATTTTACTGCAGAAGTAGATGGTGGCTCTGACAAGGGTTTGGGACCAGCTCTTTCAGAATGTGTGTCTGAACCCTATGAGCCCTCTGAACTGGCTGAAGTGGATGATGTGCGTGCGCCTCAGGATGATTTCACATCCGTTAATCTTGATGCATGTGTATCTACAGCATTGATGTCACTGCCAATACAGATGCCTAAGCCAATATGGGACGAAGGGGTTTGGTCAGCAATTTTTGGTAACGGGATTCTCATCAGTCCTGATTTTTGTGTTCCTGACCTTTTCAAACCTGTCAATGCGCCGTTCCTGGACGAGTGGATGGAGCAGATAACAGACTGCAGTCGGGAGCTAAAAAGGTCAATCCATGCAGTTTCCAGTGACAGTTTTGCAGATGTTGTCAAACATACCACTGACCGAACATGGCAAGAAGAGCGTGAGTCCCTGTTACAGAGTGCCTTGAAGAGATGGCTCATGGTTGTGACCTCATTCAAGCGTTCAGCAGTTGTTTGGAAACAGTTGGCTTCAGAAACAGATGATGTCAAGAAGTTGATGGTTTTGGCAGACATTTTCCGTGGGAAAGCTCCGGCAACTTTGATGAAGAGAGTCAGGGCAGTTGAGAAAGTCTGCAACTTCCTAGGCCCTGATATCTTTCCTTGCAGTGAGGAAGCAATGTATAATTTCTTCAAGTCAGAACGTGATCTGGGAGCTCCACCATCTAGGCTGAAGAGTTACCTTGAAGCCTTGGCGTTTTGCTTGTATACCTTTTCAATGGATGAGCTCAGACCGGTTGTGGCCAGTAGGAGGTTGCATGGTTGTACCATTCCCGCTGTTCCCTCCGCAATCATTCAGGCGTCTCCATTGACGGTGGAGGAGCTATCCAAGATCCACGAGGTTCTTTGGGCTAAGAGCGACTGGAACTCAGTTTTTGCTGGAGCCTTGCTTTTTGTGGTTTATTCCAGAGCAAGATGGGCAGATGCTATACACAGTGACAAGCTGTACCCTGATCGCGATGCAGAAGGTGTTACGAGGTATTTGGAGGCCTCTGCAGCAGTTCATAAGACTATGCATGCCAGCTTATACCGACATAGACTGCTGCCACTTGTAGCCCCTGCTGTGGGGGTTGTGGAGGAGCCCTGGGTCGATAGGTGGATGATGGTCAGAGCTGCAATTGGCATAAAGCTGCCGCCTTTCAATGCAATGATGCCAGCGCCATTAGGTGATGGTAAGGCCTCCCAACGTCCACTGTCTGCCACTGAAGCTGGTGCTTGGCTCAGGAAGCTTTTGTATGGATGCAAAGATCAGCTGAAGGAAAGACGCATATCAGCTCACAGTTTGAAAGCAACTACACTGTCATATGCTGCCAAGTTTGGGTTGTCTGCAGAAACCCGTTTGCAACTGGCATACCATGTTGGTGGTTTCAAAATGCTGCATACATACAGCCGTGATGCAGCTGCACAACCAGTGCTTGAGCTTGAGCGCGTTCTGGGGGCAATCAGGGAAAAGAGCTTCAGACCAGATTCTACAAGGAGTGGTCGTTTCTCTTCAGTGAACCCTGGCCATTGCACAGATGATGCAGTTTTGGTCGACCTAACTGAGCCTAAGCAGGAACCGGTTTCAGAGAGTGAAGAGGCTCAGTCGAGCTCGACAGACGAGAGCTCCGAGGAGTTCCCAAAGGCACAAGCCAGGGTCTTCAGACCTCCTGAGCCGCCGGAGGGTTACGTTTTCTGGCAGCACAAAAAGATGAAGACGCTTCACATCACGAGGCCAGACTACAGGCGAGTCTTCATGTGTAACCGGGTAATTGGCCCACTGCACTCCAGAGACAATATGTCAATCCGGTATGACACTCCAGTTTGCCGCAATTGTGCAGCTGCCGTGAAGGAGTAGAAAAAGCATGCCGTGGTTTGGAGTGATTTTCCTCTGAAGAGCAACAAAACATTTGTGAGCATTCAGAGTTCAAACGTTTGCTGCAATCATTTCTTTTAGGCGACCTTTTCGGAAACCCACCCAGGTGGGACAAGCCTCGTCAATGTGAGTTGTGATGTTTCAGAGTGCAACATGTTGTGTTGCCATGAACGCACATGCACATGTTGATATATACATAACACATATGTATATATATATATGGAGGCCTTATCATTTCAGTATGAACGTGATTGCCATCCACAGAGTGCAGCAAAACGTTGCCATGAGGATTGAATGCAACAGTTCAAAAATTTTCTTTCCATCACCATTTCATGGGAGAGCCGGCATGTTCTGAGCAGCTCACCATACGATCCCGCCATCTTTTGGGTTTGAGTGGAGTGAGCGGCATGACATTCTGTCAAGCTGCCCGCACGTCAAACATGTCAGGACAGCAGTTGAAGGGTTCTGCCATTGATGCGATATACCAGTACCAACATGTCCTTTTTTTCCTCATCAATAAGCAAACTTGGTGAAATGGGGCCTTATTCTTGTATGGTTTAAAGTAGTTGCCTCGCTTGAGGTTCGAGCAGCCATGAGCATAATCGACAGTGAAGCTGCTTTTGAGAGGAAGTGCAAAGACCTGCGAAATGGAGAAGAGTTGTACAACGGGCTCCAACAAATTGGGGTCAGGGATTTTAGCACCCTCGCTTTCACCCTTGGCACGCCACAAAAGGCGCCTACGGATGAGCAGTTTGAAGACCTTGGTGCAAAGGTGTACGGTACGCCTACCATTGGACAGCTGGCATTACTCAGAAAGTTACACTTCGAAGCAACTACGCTTATGGTGGCCAGCATCAACGAGCAGGTGAAGTCAGATAGTGCTGACCCTCTTGGTCTTGCAAAGCGTTTGCCAGCCGCTGAGAAGCAGTCCAGGCTAGATAGCCAGTCAAAAAGGCTGGCCGGGCTGAGAATAGTAGGAGAACTTTCTCCGAGCCATCAGCTGCTTGACCTCACCAACTCCATGGTTGAATCGGGGGTGCTGACATGGGTGGCACCATCAAAATGTTCAAAAAGGGATGATGAGGTCCAGGCCAATATCAAGCCTACATCATCCACACTGCAAATCGAGCAGGCAACGTTGAAGGTGGCTCAGGTCCCAGTCAACACAGTGGCGGACGTTGGCTCAGAATTGAAACTACAATGGGCATTGCAGCGCCGTGGCATTGCAATGGATCAGTGCAGGTTGTTGGACTGGGCCATCCACGAGGATTGGGTGCAGTGGCTTTTGCAATCTCTGACAAAAGATGTCCCCACTGGCTTCGGTTCAATTAAATTGGAGCAGGTGGTCCGGGCAGACAAAGAGCTCTGGACGCTATTGGCACAGCAGCAGACAAAGTCATTGAAGCCCAACAACGATGTCCCTGCAATCAACGAGGAGTTCAGGAAGCTTACAACTGACCCCAGGGTTACAATGTTTGTGCTTCCCTTGCCTTCCTCGATTCGACAAGGTGTTCCTCAGAAGCCAGCTCCTCAGCCGAAACCGGCAGCGACTCCAAAAGCTGGCAACAACCCGAACAAGAGAAGAAAGGTTACCAGAGCAGAAAAGAATTGTCCACAAGAACTCAAGAATTACAACCTCCGCTTGGAGGGAAAGGGCAACATATGCTGGAGCTACAATTTGACTGCTGGGTGTGCCAACTCCACATCGGGTACCCCAGCAAAGTGCATGAGAGGTTTTCACGTCTGTGCGCATTGCCATAAGCCAGGGCACAGCGTAACTACTTGTCGGTCAAAGCCTTCTTGACTACAAACCGACGACGAGCAAAAGAAGAGGCCTTTTTCAGATGTCTCCGAAGATGACGACATCCCGCCGCCTCAACCAAGTTTTCCAGTGGTGTCGCAAGAGGCAACATCACCAAGTGCGGCAAGCAGTAAGCCATGCCGTCCAGTCAAAAAGTTCGAGGGTGTTCCTTTGGAAGAGTTGTTGATCATAGAGGTCTGCGCCGGATCAGCCAGGTTGACAAAAACATGTCGAAAGCTTGGTATGCGAGGTTTAGCTGTGGACAAACTCACCGAAAGAAGCTGTGGCACTGACATAATGGTTCTGGACCTGACAATTGGGTCGCAACTACAATTGTTGTTGAACATCATTTCAGCAGAGCGTGAAAGAATTTTGATGATTTTTATTGCCCCACCATGTGGCACTGCTAGCAGGGCAAGGGGTCGGCCAATCAAAAGCTCCCTCCTTAGAGGGGGCAAAGCTCCTGTTCCTTTACGCAGTGATGAACAACCTGATGGTTTAGACAATCTGCAAGGGACGGACAAACTGAAAACTGAATTGGCCAACCAACTTTACGATGCAATTTCACAACTGGTTATTTTTGCAGCAACAATGGATATTTGCGTGGTTCTTGAAAACCCAGCTAACAGTCTTTACTGGAAGACTTCGTTTGCACAAAGGATTTTTTCTCAGATCTCTGGAGTCATGACCGAATTCCACAACTGCTGTCATGGGGGCTCCCGTGACAAACTTACTAGTTTTTGGTGCAACAAGGACTGGATGCGCCCCCTCCATTTGTATTGCGATAAACAGCATCCGCACCAGAGTTGGCGGCCTCGGATTCAAGACGGAAAATTAATTTTCCCCACAGCCGAAGAAGCTGCATATCCTTGGCTCTTGTGCACCCGCATCATAAACCTGGCCATTGAGATGCGGCAAAACGTCTTGGAGCTGTTTTGTTTACAACTTTGCAAGAACAATTGAACCACGCTGACTTTACACTTATGAATAGGTATATTTTTGAAGCCCTACCACGATCCACAAAATTGCGACCCCTGGTACCTGAGTTTTCTCACTACACCTTCGTAGTGACGCCTGCACAACATGTGGATCATTGCAAGGATGTCTTGCAACAATTTCCCAAAGGCTCAAAAATTTTGTCCCGCAGACTTTGGACATGGGGGACTTTTCGGGCGGAACAATACAATGGTAAATGTGTTTTCTTGGAGCTTTCAGAAGAGGACATTGCCCCTGACCAGACGGTTGAGTGTCACCATGTGGGCATCCCGCATGGACCCATGGAATTTCTGGAGCAGGCCTTACAGGCAGGCCATCCCAAAGATTTGAAGAGGCACGTGAACCCCACCATGCACGAGGTCCTCCTTGATAATTTCCATAGGCCCCCGTTTGCACTGGCAACCAGACGGGTCAATTTCATCAAGAAGTATACTCAGCTTGCTCAGCAGACAAAGGCGGAGGAACTGAAACTTCGCTTGCAGATGCCACAACATATCAGAAAGCTCATGAACGGGAAGAGGATTTATTTGCTTGGAAAAATGCTTTCTGACCTTGGCTTTCCTGACGCCAGTCTCGTACAGGATATTTGCCAGGGTTTCAAACTCAGCGGGTGGATGCCCGATTCCAAGATTTTTCCGCGACGTGTCAAAAATCCCACCCTGACTGTCGATGCATTGAAAAGCTCGTCATCTTCCTTCAACGATAAAGTGCGTCAACAGATGAGTCTCAGGCAAGACAGCTTGCTTGAGGAAGACACCTGGGAAGAGACAGTACATGAGATGGAGCAGGAATGGATCTGGGAAGATGATGCAAGGGATTGGGAACACAAATCGGTGGCACGAAGATTTGGGATTCGTCAAGGGGGTAAAACCCGTGTCATAGATGACTGCTCAGTGTGTGGGCTTAACATGACTGTTGGGGTGCGCGAGAAGTTTGCATTACACACCACGATCAACTTTGCAGTATGTTGGTTCATAGTTTTGAATGTTCTGAAGGGCAGCATTGCGAGGTGCAAGGCCGGACATATGATCTGAAGTCCGCCTATAAGCAGTTTGGACTATGCTCAGACGACCGGGACTTGCTGAGGATAGCTGTAAACAAACCAGGGGCCGCTGAACCAATTCTGCTGGGCCTGAACGCGCTGCCTTTCGGCGCCATTGGATCAGTGGCTGGGTTCCTTCGGATTTCTTTTGCAATTTGGTGGATTGGCGTTTTTGGAATGGGAATTGCTTGGAGTGCGTATTTTGACGATTATTCATCATTGACGAGGCCTGAACTTTCCTCAAACACCCACTGGGCTATTACCTCACTTTTCGAATTGGTGGGAGTACGATATGCTAAGGATGGGCCAAAGGCGCCTCCTTTTGGAGATGTGTTCAGGATGCTTGGATTGGTTGTTGGTTTGAATAAGATACCTTCCTTAAAATTCACCATAGGGCATACCGATGAACGAGTTGCCGAACTGAAGCAATGCCTTGCGGAAATCATCGGACGCGGGGAGCTCACAACGAAAGAAGCCGAGCGCATACGAGGGAGGATGATTTTCTTTGAGTGTTTTGTTTTTGGTAGAACAGCAAACCTTGCATTGAAACAGTTTGGAAACCTGTGCCGCCTTGGTAGGACCTCCAGTGCTTTGAATGAGGGCGAAATTGCAGTCGTACAGAAATTGCTTGCACGACTGGAGTCTGCCAAGCCAATTCCGGTTTGTTTGAACAGTCTGGCGACATGGTTGATCTTTACGGATGGGGCGTGTGAAGAAAATTCTTTGGTCGGGAGCATTGGAGGAGTCCTAGTGGCACCCAATCACCGAGTTGTCCACCATTTCGGAGGTGACGCCACAAAGGAGGTGATGTCACTCCTGCGAGAGACTTCTCAACATCCCATCCACGAACTTGAAATGATCCCAATCCTTGTTTCTCTCAGATTGTGGGGACACTTGATGAGAGGATGCCAGATAGTTCACTATATTGATAATGAGTCTGTCAGGTTGGCTCTCTTGCGTGGAAGTGGAGAGACAGCTGTTGCAAAACAGGTTGCATCCCGCATCATGGATGCTGAGTCCTTCTTGAAAACGAAATCATGGTATGCAAGAGTTTCAAGTTTCAGCAACCTGGCAGATGATCCGAGCAGAGGAAACTTTGATTTGCTAACAAAACTTGGGAGCATTCACCAACCTATTGACTGGGAGGACGTGCGATCGAGCTGCAGCCCTTAAGTGGGGATTACGACGGGATCTCGATGCAGTCCCCGAAGAGAAAAAGGTGAAGAGCGATTTCCAGTTTTGTGAGTGCATTCCTTTTCGATTCCTGCGTATTCTCGGAGTATCGTATATATATATGTATATGTCTGCCTATATTTGCAGATGTGTATATATATATATATATGCGTTTGTTTCCGTTCGATTTCAATTACACGTTTATGGTTTGCAGACATTCGGCGAAGCGTCCTACATTTATGCAATTCGCGCAACGGTTTGTTTGTGTCTGGTTACCCGTTTTAAAAAACCTTAGGGAATAAGGGTTTCCTCCGTCCAAGGTACGAGGTAAGGATGTACCCCTTATTCCCCATAGGTTTTTCCTGTCTTTGAACACATGGTGTTCAAAGACCCCGGGTAACCTGGAAATGTTTACTTCTAAACTAGTTGCGCTCTTTGTTTTGGTAGGACCTATACGCGAATGTTCATGCAAACCAAACGTCTGTCTTGTTTCTTTTTTTAACAAACCAAAATTTATGCCATCGTGGCATTTTGGTTTCAAGCGGGTTTTAAGCGGCATAGCCCCATATCGTTTTTGTTCACCCACCCAACGTGGTTTATCTTACTCCACGTTTTTCCCAACCCTTATTTGGGCTTTGGGGGCATGCCTAACCCAGCCGTCATTACGACGGGATCTCGATGCAGTCCCCGAAGAGAAAAAGGTGAAGAGCGATTTCCAGTTTTGTGAGTGCATTCCTTTTCGATTCCTGCGTATTCTCGGAGTATCGTATATATATATATATGTATATGTCTGCCTATATTTGCAGATGTGTATATATATATATATATGCGTTTGTTTCCGTTCGATTTCAATTACACGTTTATGGTTTGCAGACATTCGGCGAAGCGTCCTACATTTATGCAATTCGCGCAACGGTTTGTTTGTGTCTGGTTACCCGTTTTAAAAAACCTTAGGGAATAACGTGTCAGACTTGTTGTTTATCGAAATTTTCGCTGGCACTGCAAGGCTATCCAAGGTAGCCAGAGATGTGGGGGTTCAGATATTACCCATTGACAAGACCAATGCGAGGGCCTCACAAATCTTTGTGGCGCACTATGACCTTGCAAATTCAGAGGATGTGGATGCGTTAGTGGAGCTCATAACAGCTGAAAGACATCGCATTTTAGCGATACACCTTGCACCTGCTTGTGGAACAGCTTCAAGGGCAAGAGAAAAAAAACTGAGCAGTTTGGCGAAACGTGGATTCAAGATACCGGTTCCCTTGCGTTCTAGGGAAAAACCTATGGGCCTTGATGGACTGCAAGGATTGGACAAAGTAAGGACTGAACTGGCCAATTTGGTTTACTCAGCAACTGCAGTCATTGTGAGGCTTTGTTTAGAGCTGCATATTCTTTGTTCCGTGGAGAATCCTGCAAACTCACTTTTCTGGTTTTTCCCTGATATCGCAGCACTTTTGGGCAAAGGGTACCGAGTGGATTTCCACAACTGTATGCATGGAGGTACAAGAAACAAGCTTACAACATGGTGGGCTACGCAAGATATTTTTGGAGAGTTAAGCATACTCTGTGATGGACGGCATGAGCACGCAAAATGGAACCCAAAACCTGTCGGAAAACATCTTTCTTTTCCTACAGCAGAAGAGGCGGCATACCCCCTACTTTTGTGCAAGCGACTGGTAGCCATTTTGCTCGCTTATGCCAGGCACATGGGAGCGGAACAGCACAACACCTTGCAGGAACAGCTCCCTGCGAGCACGGTCACGTCACACCGTTGGATACTGGACATGTTGCCTAGGGGCAAACGTATGAAACCGCTGGTCAGTGAATTCCAAGACTATAAACAGTTTGCAATTGACTCAGTCGCTGACCCAGAAAAAACTGGTATTTTTGACAACTTGCCCAAAGGCGCCCGAATTGTTCAACGACGACTGCAGTGGGGTAAGTTCCGGGTCGATGAACATGCATGTTTTTGGTTTTCAGGTGAAAAGAGCTTTGAAATAGACAAAGGCTCACCTCTGTTGGACAGGCATCAGGCAGGTGAAGAGATACACGCTGAGATTGTGACAGTTGGGATACCCAGGAACCCTTGGGACTTCCTGGAACGTGCAGTCAGTGCAGGCCACCCCCGAACCATTGCAATTCATTTGAATGAAGCGGTCACACAGATGCTACATGAAAACTTTGCGGAGGAACAATATCATGTGGTAAAAACCAGAGCGTTGTTTCTGCGAAAGTGGACACAGAGGTGCAAAGAACTTACGGCAGATGAGCAAAGTTTGCATCAGAGCCTTGAACCCCACCTTCAGCATGTCTTGCAGGGTAAACGTTTGCTGCTTTTCAAGGAAATGTTGCAGGAACTTCAGTATCCAGATACTGAACTGGTAGATACAATATGCTCTGGTTTCCCGTTGACGGGATGGCTGCCTAAGTCGAACGTTTTTCCAACATGTTTGAAGAGGCCGGCACACAACCTTGAGTCGGCGTGCAAGCTTGCCAAAGGTGTCAACAAGAGCATCTTGAAGCAAACAGCGGAGCAAACAGACGCTGAACTAGCAGATGAAGTGTGGAGACAATCACTGGAGGAAGCTGAGAAAGGTTGGGTGTGGTTTGATGATTCAGAAAACTTGGAAGGCAAAATACTGGCCAAGAGATTTGGCCTCAGGCAAGCGGACAAGATACGGATGATTGATGACTGTTCAATAGGTGGTTTCAATGCAACCTGCGGAGTGCATGAGAAGATGAGAGTTCACTCAGTGGACGAGATGGCGGCCTATATTTGTTGGTGTATGACCCATTTGGGTGAAGGGGCTATGAAACAAGTGGTCGGCAAAACGTACGACCTGAAGAACGCGTACAAACAGTACGGAGTGAGGTCTCAGGACCGAGAACTTTTGAGGTTGGCAGTTTGGGACCCCGTTGGAAAACGGGTACGGCTGATGGGGGCCAACGCTCTCCCTTTCGGAGCAATAGGCTCAGTTGGAGCCTTCCTTCGGGTCTCAATGGCCGTATGGTTCATTGGGGTGGTTGGCTTGAGGCTCTGCTGGACCAGTTTCTTCGACGATTATACGTTGCTGTCTAAGAAGACTTTTTCGAAGAGTGCAGAGGTATCAGCAGAAACCCTTTTTACTTTGCTTGAGCTACAGTTTGCCACAGAGGGAAAGAAAGCAGTCGAGTGGAATTCCAAAGTGAAGACGCTGGGCGTTTTGATAGACCTCGACCCAGAAGGGAGCAAAGGTGATTTGGTAACAGTTGGCCATACCGCCAGCAGAATAGCAGAACTTCAACAAAGCCTTGACGAGTTTTTACGAGAGAAGAAAATGTCCCGCAAGGACGCCGAGAAGCTGCGTGGTCGCCTACAGTGGTTTGAGAGCTTCGCACAAGGTCGTATTGCCCAACAAGCTTTGCGGGTGATTGGCCGAATAGCTTCAAGTGGGAGACAAAAAGAAACACTCACTGGCTTCGAGCTTAATGCCATTTCCTTTTTGAGGGAGCGTGTACTTGGAGCACCCCCAACTCAAATTCAGTCGACGAACCTCTCTACGTGGCTGATCTTTACAGATGGCGCCTGCGAAGGCGACAAACAAAAGCAAGGCTCCATAGGCGCAGTTTTAGTGAGCCCTGATGGCAGTCTTTACAGGTACATTTCAGAGCTTGTGCCTGAGAGTTGGATGAAGTATTTTCTCCAGGATTCAGCACACCCAATATTCGAACTGGAGTTATTGCCGGTACTTTGTGCCATGTCTACCTGGAGAGACTTCATTGGACATTGTCAGTGCGTGTTTTACCTGGACAATGAAGCAGCGAAAGGGGCATTGGTGCGAGCCACTACCTGCACTGTGCCAGGCCGAGCGATATTGCAAACCTTCATAGAGGAGGAAATGGCCTGTCAGGTCAAAGTTTGGTTTTCACGAGTCCCTACGAGTTCAAACATTTCTGACGCCCCTAGCAGGTTAGACACTGAGGAGATGGACGCCTTAGGCGTGACCAAATCGGTGGTTGCCTGGTCCACACTATGGAACGCATTGGGGAATGCCGGATCGAGACATTGGGGTTTCGACGACGGGATCCGGCAATGAGATTTCCCAATTGCAAAGGTGTGAAAAAAGCTGCTGCTCAGTGAATCACATTCAGAGTTCAGTGAGAGAGTGTTTTGCATTTTTCATTTGGACACGTTTTTGGACACGCGACTGGGTTGGACATGTTGACTCTAGGTCGGCGTTTCTGTATTGGCGTATATGATATATGTATATATATATATACATAAATAACATATATGCGTTTGATAGTTTTGGCCGGTGTTGAGAAAAGGTTCACAGCTGGTTTCCTTAGAGTCAAATAAGGGGTTACTCATTGCAAAGCGATGATGACACCTTTATTTGAAAACGAAAGGAAAAATTTTTGTGAAACAAAAATTAAGCTGTGACTTGTTAAAGAATAACACCTGGCAAACTGTAAATCTGAATTTTAAGACAAATGAACGTGCGACATTTGTTTTACAGTGATGTCACAAACACAGAAGGCTGATAAACCTTTGTTTGTGTGAATCCCTTTTTGTGTCGGTGTGTTTTTGTTAAACAAAAACGTTTAAACCAAATCAACCTGTGAGCAAGGGAATGCATTTATGTATATCCGCGCTCGCCTCAAGCTAGGGAGGGAGAGGAGGGTTTTGTCTTGCATTTTGAAAGATAGTTGCTGATGCGAGATTTACCCACCCAAAAATTAAACATAATTTTTTCCCACCCTTTTGGCTTATAGACACAGATAGGTTACAACGGACGCTTTGCGAGGGTTGTTTCCTATGTGGTCTTTTCTGCCTAACCCTACCGTTTTTCGACGACGGGATCCGGCAATGAGATTTCCCAATTGCAAAGGTGTGAAAAAAGCTGCTGCTCAGTGAATCACATTCAGAGTTCAGTGAGAGAGTGTTTTGCATTTTTCATTTGGACACGTTTTTGGACACGCGACTGGGTTGGACATGTTGACTCTAGGTCGGCGTTTCTGTATTGGCGTATATGATATATGTATATATATATACATAAATAACATATGCGTTTGATAGTTTTGGCCGGTGTTGAGAAAAGGTTCACAGCTGGTTTCCTTAGAGTCAAATAAGTATCCCTGCTTTCGTGTACAGCTTGGCTCATGCTAGGGTTAACTCCCAAGCTAAGGCCTTCATGTCTGCCTGGACAGCCGTGATCCCTAATTCATGTGGCATGTTTTTGATAGTGATGCAGTGGATAAGCCACTGCGTCCAATGGCAAATCGATTCGGTGGGTGTTTTTGTTTGGGCTCTGGCCCCGTTTTGTTGGTTTTGTTTTGTTTCTGCTGTTTGCTTCGCTGTTTCCGCTGGCGAAACGCAAGTCTGGCTGGGGGATTTGCGGGTCGTCGCTTTTGGTTTGGTTGTGGTTTTTGTTTTTGTTGCTTCAATCGATTTGCCGACTCCAAGGACCTTTTGTCCTTGCACTTTGTATTTCCTGCTTACTCTCATGTAAGGACCGAGCCTTTAGCGCGACATCGGCCACACTCGAGGAAAAAAAAATGTATTGAATACTTTACTGCCCCTTGTTGGCCCCCCTTGCCCCTCTAGACTCCTACCGGAGTTTGCAGCCCAGAAAGAACATAAATTATGATCTTTTCACTCAATCCCGTTATTAATTAATAGTGTTAATTTAGAACGGGATGGAGTAAGAATCTGCTTAGGGAAAGATGTGGGAAGGTGAAGTATTGAAGGCTCTCTTACTCCGTTATCGTTTCGATATCGTGTCAACATTGGGTAATTGAATTAAAACATACCACGGAGTAGCGGAGTTGCGCGGAGTAGCGACGGATTGGTGAATGTTGCCTGGGTGTTGCTGCATTGCAATCGCCGCATTGGAGCTAGGGAACGGAGACAGCTGATACCACATGTGCGCTTTCAGTATGGAACAGACGATATATGGAGCCAAAACCAGGATACACGCTGCAGCAACTATGGGCTGAGGTTCTGGGGCCGGAAAGTCAATTGAAATCAGGCTTCGCATGTGCGGGCCTCCTCTGTTCCAACTCTATTATCTTGTTGCTTAACTAAACGCAGTTGTCTTTTTTGTTTGTTGCACGGGTCGCCCTTTGCTGTTAATTTTGCGATTTTGCGGTCTCCCAAAAATGAGACCGTGAAAGAGCTTTTCTTTTGTTTTTTTACTAAGCGCTGCATGCGGTCCCAAAAATGGGACTGCCAGGCGGTCCCATGTTTAGGTTCATTTTGGAAGTTTGTTGTATCAAGGTGATTTTGCGATTTGCGTTTCATTTTTGGTACCGCCTGACGGTCCCAAAAATGAGACCGTGAAAGAGCTTTTCTTTTGTTTTTTGCTGAGCGCTGCATGCGGTCCCTAAAATGGGACCGGGGACCATGTTTAGATTAATCTCAATTCATCTTTTGCTACAATCGAACGTTTGTAACGACCTGGCTTTTTTTTGTGGTCGGCGCCCGTTGCCTTTCGGCGGGTCGCACTTGAGACTCCCGAGTGGACCAGCAGGGATTCGAACCACCACCAGCAGTCTGTCAGCGCTGGCAAGACCAACGCCATACCAACTGAGCCATCGGGTCGCCTCGTTTGTAACGACCTGGCGGAAGCCATGAAGGCGTTGGACGGAAAAAACCGGGGACCATGTTTAGATTCATTTTTTGAAGTTTGTTGTATCAAGGTTGCAGAAGCGCAACGTTGTGGTTTCAATGAAGCTTTCTGGCTTATGGCAGCCGGAAGGGCAACTGTTCCAACTCTATATGCTTGTTGCTTAACTAAACGTTTTTTTTCCGTCCAACGCCTTCATGGCTTTCGCCAGGTCGTTACACACGTTCAACCGCAGCAAAAAAGATGAATTGTAAATTAGCATGCAAGGCCAATTCGTCGATAGCCTCAAAAGAGCTGGTAATGGACCAATACAAAGTCCAGTGAGCAATCCCATAAAAAACAACCCAAACCAAAAAAGAAGCAAACAAACAAACAAAAAACACACAACCACAACCAAAAACAAACCAAACAGAACACAGAGGAGTGAGATCGCAACCAGCAATCGGAATTACATGCATGATGACATCTTGTGTGTCATTTAGAGAATGGCTACCGATGAGAAGCAAAACAGAGAAAACACAGAAACACAAAAAGGGCCAGGTAAGAGGGTGAAAAGCAACACAGCTCAAAGCGGAAACCAGGGGTCCCCCCAGCCAGGATTTCCGAGATCATAGAGAGCAGCCGTTTAGGCATAACATTCACCCTGGCACTTCGAAGCAAACATCGACAACGCCGGGTCGCAACGAGAGTGGTGAAAAACGAATCAACGGTGAAACAGGAGGTGAAACATGATCTATTGTGAGTTGTTGCTCAACTAAACGCAGTTGTCATTTTTTGTTCGTTGCACGGGTCGGCCTTTGCTGTTGATTTTGCGATTTTGCGGTCTCATTTTTGGTACCGCCAGACGGTCCGAAAAATCAGACCGTGACAGAGCTTTTCTTTTGTTTTTTTATAAGCGCTGCATGCGGTCCCAAAAATGGGACTGCCAGGCGGTCCCATTTTTGGGACCATGTTTAGGTTCATTTTTTGAAGTTTGTTGTATCAAGGTTGCAGATATATCAAGGTTGCAGAAGCGCAACGTTTTGGTTTCAATGAAGCTTTCTGGCTCATGGCGGCCGGAAGGGCAACTACGGTTTTGAGAAGGTTTTCCGGACCCAGAATTGGGTCCGTCGGAGGAAGCTGTTTTGTAGATGATTTGGTTTCTTGTTGGGGCAAGCGTGGTGCATATCGATTGCTGCTTGAACCCAGTTGAAGGTAGCTTTTTATTATTTCGTTTCGTCTGGTGGCTTGATTGTTTGCTGCTAAAAGAAGGCGCATCAGCCTTTTGCAGCCTTAGGTGATTGCTTGAAGTGTTTCTTGCTGTTGAGGAGTTTGTGGGTTTTCGCGAAGGTGGCCGGCTTCCATTTGAATGATTGTATTGAATACTTTACTGCCCCTTGTTGGCCCCCCTTGCCCCTCTAGACTCCTACCGGAGTTTGCAGCCCAGAAAGAACATAAATTATGATCTTTTCAGTCAATCCCGTTATTAATTAATAGTGTTAATTTAGAACGGGATGGAGTAAGAATCTGCTTAGGGAAAGATGTGGGAAGGTGAAGTATTGAAGGCTCTCTTACTCCGTTATCGTTTCGATATCGTGTCAACATTGGGTAATTGAATTAAAACATACCACGGAGTAGCGGAGTTGCGCGGAGTAGCGACGGATTGGTGAATGTTGCCTGGGTGTTGCTGCATTGCAATCGCCGCATTGGAGCTAGGGAACGGAGACAGCTGATACCACATGTGCGCTTTCAGTATGGAACAGACGATACATGGAGCCAAAACCAGGATACACGCTGCAGCAACTATGGGCTGAGGTTCTGGGGCCGGAAAGTCAATTGAAATCAGGCTTCGCATGTGCGGGCCTCCTCTGTTCCAACTCTATTATCTTGTTGCTTAACTAAACGCAGTTGTCTTTTTTGTTTGTTGCACGGGTCGCCCTTCGCTGTTAATTTTGCGATTTTGCGGTCTCCCAAAAATGAGACCGTGAAAGAGCTTTTCTTTTGTTTTTTTACTAAGCGCTGCATGCGGTCCCAAAAATGGGACTGCCAGGCGGTCCCATGTTTAGGTTCATTTTGGAAGTTTGTTGTATCAAGGTGATTTCGCGATTTGCGTTTCATTTTTGGTACCGCCTGACGGTCCCAAAAATGAGACCGTGAAAGAGCTTTTCTGTTGTTTTTTTACTAAGCGCTGCATGCGGTCCCAAAAATGGGACTGCCAGGCGGTCCCATGTTTAGGTTCATTTTGGAAGTTTGTTGTATCAAGGTGATTTTGCGATTTGCGTTTCATTTTTGGTACCGCCTGACGGTCCCAAAAATGAGACCGTGAAAGAGCTTTTCTGTTGTTTTTTGCTGAGCGCTGCATGCGGTCCCTAAAATGGGACCGGGGACCATGTTTAGATTAATCTCAATTCATCTTTTGCTACAATCGAACGTTTGTAACGACCTGGCTTTTTTTTGTGGTCGGCGCCCGTTGCCTTTCGGCGGGTCGCACTTGAGACTCCCGAGTGGACCAGCAGGGATTCGAACCACCACCAGCAGTCTGTCAGCGCTGGCAAGACCAACGCCATACCAACTGAGCCATCGGGTCGCCTCGTTTGTAACGACCTGGCGGAAGCCATGAAGGCGTTGGACGGAAAAAACCGGGGACCATGTTTAGATTCATTTTTTGAAGTTTGTTGTATCAAGGTTGCAGAAGCGCAACGTTGTGGTTTCAATGAAGCTTTCTGGCTTATGGCAGCCGGAAGGGCAACTGTTCCAACTCTATATGCTTGTTGCTTAACTAAACGTTTTTTTTCCGTCCAACGCCTTCATGGCTTTCGCCAGGTCGTTACACACGTTCAACCGCAGCAAAAAAGATGAAGTGTAAATTAGCATGCAAGGCCAATTCGTCGATAGCCTCAAAAGAGCTGGTAATGGACCAATACAAAGTCCAGTGAGCAATCCCATAAAAAACAACCCAAACCAAAAAAGAAGCAAACAAACAAACAAAAAACACACAACCACAACCAAAAACAAACCAAACAGAACACAGAGGAGTGAGATCGCAACCAGCAATCGGAATTACATGCATGATGACATCTTGTGTGTCATTTAGAGAATGGCTACCGATGAGAAGCAAAACAGAGAAAACACAGAAACACAAAAAGGGCCAGGTAAGAGGGTGAAAAGCAACACAGCTCAAAGCGGAAACCAGGGGTCCCCCCAGCCAGGATTTCCGAGATCATAGAGAGCAGCCGTTTAGGCATAACATTCACCCTGGCACTTCGAAGCAAACATCGACAACGCCGGGTCGCAACGAGAGTGGTGAAAAACGAATCAACGGTGAAACAGGAGGTGAAACATGATCTATTGTGAGTTGTTGCTCAACTAAACGCAGTTGTCATTTTTTGTTCGTTGCACGGGTCGGCCTTTGCTGTTGATTTTGCGATTTTGCGGTCTCATTTTTGGTACCGCCAGACGGTCCGAAAAATCAGACCGTGACAGAGCTTTTCTTTTGTTTTTTTATAAGCGCTGCATGCGGTCCCAAAAATGGGACTGCCAGGCGGTCCCATTTTTGGGACCATGTTTAGGTTCATTTTTTGAAGTTTGTTGTATCAAGGTTGCAGATATATCAAGGTTGCAGAAGCGCAACGTTTTGGTTTCAATGAAGCTTTCTGGCTCATGGCGGCCGGAAGGGCAACTACGGTTTTGAGAAGGTTTTCCGGACCCAGAATTGGGTCCGTCGGAGGAAGCTGTTTTGTAGATGATTTGGTTTCTTGTTGGGGCAAGCGTGGTGCATATCGATTGCTGCTTGAACCCAGTTGAAGGTAGCTTTTTATTATTTCGTTTCGTCTGGTGGCTTGATTGTTTGCTGCTAAAAGAAGGCGCATCAGCCTTTTGCAGCCTTAGGTGATTGCTTGAAGTGTTTCTTGCTGTTGAGGAGTTTGTGGGTTTTCGCGAAGGGGGCCGGCTTCCATTTGAATGATTGTATTGAATACTTTACTGCCCCTTGTTGGCCCCCCTTGCCCCTCTAGACTCCTACCGGAGTTTGCAGCCCAGAAAGAACATAAATTATGATCTTTTCAGTCAATCCCGTTATTAATTAATAGTGTTAATTTAGAACAGGATGGAGTAAGAATCTGCTTAGGGAAAGATGTGGGAAGGTGAAGTATTGAAGGCTCTCTTACTCCGTTATCGTTTCGATATCGTGTCAATTACATTGGGTAATTGAATTAAAACATACCACGGAGTAGCGGAGTAGCGCGGAGTAGCGGCGGATTGGTGAATGTTGCCTGGGTGTTGCTGCATTGCAATCGCCGCATTGGAGCTAGGGAACGGAGACAGCTGATACCACATGCGCGCGTTGGGCCGGAAAGTCAATTGAAATCAGGCTTCGCATGTGCGGGCCTCCCCTGTAAACGTACGTGGCCATGCTGATTTGAGAGGCTTCAAAAGTGAACTGGTAGAGGACCGATACATGGTCCAACAAGCCGTCACGAGTCCTTGCCTGGCCGAGGCCACGCCTCGGACGCAAAACGTATTGGCACAACGACAAAGCGAGGCTCACGGAGACTCGAAACTATATAATACTGTTGTTGAAGTTCCAGCAAGGCTGAACTCGACCCAGTTGGTAACTGTGCCTTTCTCCTGAACAATTTTGTCTTACTCACCATCAATTTTTTGTTCTCTAGGCTTCCTCTATGCGTGAACTCGAAGCCAAACTGTGCTTCTCCGCTAGAATTTTAGGCTGCAGCTGGCGCAAGAGACGGCCTCAAGTCTCGAAGCTTCAAGGAAATGGAAAACTGCAGCAAAACAAAAAACATAGGATGAAGAAAAGGCGGAGGCAGCTTCAATGCGAGTCTCGAACTCTAGTGTCGCGAGACCGTGGAAATCTGAGCCTTCGAAGGCTTCTTCCGCCAGGTCGTTCGACACGCTGTATTGTATATTGCATGACTAATTCATTAATGGTGCATTGACTTTATCCTCTTTGTGAAGGTGAGTAACAAAAAGACATTGCTGGTGGGGACCTGTACTTGTCCAAAATAAGTTGCCAAAATGTTAGAACAACCGAAACAACAAGACAACCAAAACGAAGCAACAACCAAGATGGCTCCACAAGTCTCAAGGTGACTTTTACAAGTCCAGTCAAAACGCAGTCGTGTGAGTTGTTTGCTTGTGATCGAATACAAAGATTTGAACGATGTCAAAGCACATCCAAGCCATGGTATCCGTTGCTGTTTTGCTCAGCCTACAGATCAACAGAAGTCGATCTGGAGTGCAGACATGGAGCGCATTGAATGCGCCTGCATCAGAAACGCAGAGACGAAGTTCCAAAACTATGTAGACCATCTCTCTCACACTCAGCACGTAGGTGTCCGTGGCTCAGTTAGTATGGCGTCACTCTTGTGTCACGGTCACCCATTTTGGCGGTCTTGATTGCAGTTGCTATTGTCTCTATTTCTGTCAGGCAAATTTGCCAGCAGAAGATCTTGTCGGTGGGGTCGGATCAAACTCTCCAAACAAACACGAACCTTGAGCAGGATTCTACGAAACGGTTATCTCAGAGTTGTCTGAGGAGTTTAAGACGTTCTACAAGTGCAGCGCTGAAGAGTGGGTGTGCATACTTCCACGGACTAACGGATCTGCAGTCACATGAGAGGTGAAGCTCGGTAATAGTTGGTCTGAGACAGGACCTGGTCAAAGAATTCTCTAAAAAACGTTTGGTTCCGACAAGAGGTTCGATTGTTCTTGAGGTTTGCTCATAGGGCGAGTTTGGAGTTCGTTTATGGCGCCTACAACTGATACAGGAAAGGTCCGTTTTTGCGCGCCTGCCTGTTTGTTGCGTTTTGAGGATCAAAAAAAGGCCCCTTCTTTGTCATATTGTTTGGCCTCCAATTTCAAGGCCTTGAGACCTTGTTGAGGCCTGTCTGGAGCCAATAGGCGTTGAGACTTGTGGTGCCATCTGCATACTCTTGAAGTCACTGCTGGATATATGTTTAAATCCAAGGCAGAAGTTCTCTTACCCTGTGCGTTGCTTGGCAGTCGGATCTAATTGTCGCCAGTTTGAACTGCAAGAGTGCAAAAGTATCCAAGAGACCGAGAGGATGATCTTTGGACTTTTGGATTTTCTGGATTTTTTGGATTTTTCTTGATGGACTGTCTTTGCAATGTTTCTGCACTTTGAAGTTTTGCAAAGGCCGCAATACAACTGCAAACAATTCGAGTTCTCTGGAATTGACTGTCGAGCACGAGGCTGGAGATGTCATCTTCCGGACTATAACGCGGCAGATGTATCATATCTGTGAGAAATGTCCTATCCATACAGCCACTTCGATGGGACGGACCGCAAGGAGCTACGATGTCTGCCAGATTTGTAGATCTGAGATTGGAGTGCCGGTTCAGTTAGCTCGACTGGGTCGAAGTATCACAGAAGAGACTGTCATACGGTAAGCAAATCAACGCCGTTGGAGTTGGTTCGGTGTCCACTTTGCTTCGATATCAAAGCTGAATGACTGAATTTGTAGTCGCACAAGTTCGAAAGGGGGTTTTAAAAGATCATCCTATGTTTTGCTAGCGTAGCGATCTTGTGCTTGAACTTAGGTAGTTGTTAGGTGTTTTGTAGTTGCAGTTTGTGGACTTGAGTAGTTTGGGCTTCGTTTTGCAGTTAGCGGGTGATTGTGATGTAGTTAGTTAATCTCATCTCATTACGTCACAAAGAGTTGTGACGTAGTTGCCATTTTTCGTTTGGATTTGCGCGTTTTGAGTCAGTTATTCCACACGAGAACAACTTGCACGAAACCAATCGGAGAATTTTTAGGAACCGAGAAACCTGTATTGCACGTTTATAGATTGGTCTGGTAGAGTTGTTTTTTGCATGACTAGATTTGTAGAGTTTTTGGAATTTCCTTAACTGGACTGGAATCCAGTTTGCTTTACCCACAGGAATTCACTTAGTTTCTGTGTTTTGAACTATGTCGACCAACGTGAACGTTGGCTCAAGGCTCAAGCCTGCGAGAGCGAAAAGTGTGTGAGTGTGTCGCCTTGAGACGGCCTGGGAGAGTCGAGACTGCAGAAACGCGAAACGATCACCGTTTGTTTTTGTTTTGGTTTGGGTCTACTTTGAGCGCGAGAGGTTTGAAAGCGGTTTTCGCGATCTGACTTTGTGTGTCACAGTTTTACGAACATGTAACAACTACCTAAGTTCAAGCACAAGATCGCTACGCTAGCTATACATAGGATGATTTTTCACAGATAACTAGTAACTAGTAGATGCGCCCTGCAAGCAGTATGTTGCATGGAAGTCGCAGTTGCGGCGCCGTAGTAGAGAATTACAGTGCATCGGTCAGTGCATTTTCCGTTCCGAAGTCTTTGCCTGGCTGGCTCTCGTGCCTGTGGATGACTAGTGCCAGCATTGCAGCAAGAATTTGATTTTTACCCAGCTTTGAATGCGGTGTCCACTTGCTGGCGGCTCGAACTTTTTTCCCTGCACCTGCCTCCCGGGGAGGGCGGCTGTGACTGCCTGCCGGTGCGGCTGGCCACCATTTTTTACATGCCACCATTTTTGACATGCCTCGCTTCTGACTGGCATCTGTGATGTTTCTTGGTTTGCTGGCGATGCCCAATTTATCTCGTCATCGTTTGAATGCCGTTACATTTGCTAACACCAATTATGGCCACATTTGCTAAGACGTCTGCTTCTTGGTGGCCTAGACCTTTTTCTGCGGTCACCTGGTCCCTGGGCCAATTGTGATTGCCCTGCCTCCCTTGTGGTTGGCTACCTTTTGATGACCCTGTCTGGAGTGGTAACTGTGACGTTATTACTGCTGTGTGGCATTGGCGAACTGATGAATGTTTTGATTGACAATCGCGTAGTGATGACCTGGAGAAGCACACTAAGAGGATTCTGAGAGCTTTGCTGCGTTTGTGTACAGGTAGAGCCTCCTTACATCTTGTACATTGCTTTTGCTTTGCATGATGTCTCCTTTCAATTCCTTTTGGACGTTACGTCCTGTGAATTTTAGCTCCTGCTTTCTCTTTGTTTGTGGCATTGTGAGTCCATTGGGCATGATGCCGAGAGTGGCAACGGTGATGTTGGTTTCCGTTGGGCCCCGGCCCCGTTCGTGCTGTTTTTGTTTGTTTGCATTGGGACGATCGCAAATCTGGCTGGGGGATTTGCACTTCGTCCTTCCGCTGGCTGTCTGTGGTTGTTGTTGTTGTTGTTGTTGTTGTTGTTGTTGTTGTTGTTGTTGTTGTTGTTGTTGTTGTTGTTGTTTGATTGCCACCGGATCTTGTACAGCGTGACTTTGATCTTAGGATTCTTTGTCACTGTCTTGTTTTAATAATTTGTTTTTGCATTTACAAAGGACCGAGCCTTTGAGCTGAATCGGCCACACTCCGAGGAAAAAAAATTGAGCTGCTGGAGCGCTTCGGGTTCCTTGCTCGCTGCCCTGAATTCATGATGTATTTCCATGCATGCCCTATTCTGGACTACTGCGCTCACTTCGCTGTTTAATTTCTTGCATTCTTGTTGTTTCCTGTGCTCCCTATTTGTTTCTTGCATCGTTTTTATATCCGGAAGTTCATTATTTATTTCCCCGAACCCCTTATTTATTGTCAGTGATTTCCATCTTGATTTTCCCGAAGTCTTTTTTTTCCATATCCCCGAGCATCTTTCAAGGTTCTGGATTTCTCTGCATATCTCCCTGAATTTCGTCAGCTCTTTTATTTCCTTGTTATTTCGATAGGTTCGTTTCTATTTGTTTATTTCTGTGAATTTTGATTTGTTTCTCTGAGTCTGAGCCCCTTGTATTTTCGTCCTTAGCAAAGACACATAAAGTAGTTAAGTTGAAACGCCGCCCTCAATGATGACAAAATGCGCTTGTTGGATATGTAAAATGGAAAGAAGCTTTGAAACATATGCATTACTTACTTGCCATCATTGAGAGCAGCATTTTCGTTCGTTCACTTGTTCCTTCTTTGGTTGTTACCCATCATTGAAGGCGGCGGTTTCACTTAATTACTTACAGTTCGTCTGCTTCGTGTTGCAAAGCAGTCCGTAGCTCATGTTTTTTATTTACAGTGCATGGACATATCGTGAGGCTGGAAATGGCTTCAAATTTCACCCGGATTCTTACCAATGAAAACGTGTCACCCAATAGTAGTTGCAGTTGCCGTACGCTGGTGCTGCGCGCCACAATGCTAAAAAACTTTCCCAGACCTAGTTTTTTAGATTGCACCAGGGGCAGCGTAAAGCGTTTAAATCGTAAAGTTCAATTTTCTTCAAAAAAGTTCTTTCATTTTGAAAAAATGCCAATATTACCACTTCATGATTTTATGATTTCATGATGCGATTTTCAATCAAAAATGTAAAAGCAAAGGTAACTGAGAGAGGGCGGAATTTAAAAATAGCCACGAACTTTTTCGCAAGACTAGGAAAGGTGTTTTGGGCTTGTTCCCGTTTCATCCATTTCCAATGGATGAAAGTTTTATCTAAGTATTTCGCTGGTTTTGATCTTGGGGTCTTCAGGAACGCCGATTTGAACCGGTTGATCAGTGCTGAAGAACAAAAGTGACGGCGCCCACCAGCAAAAAGAACATTTATTGAAGTGTGCTTTCAATTTTTTCTGGTCACTGTTTTTCCCGAGAGCGCCTGCGAAGGGTTCTTCGTAAAAACGCAGCCGCTATACTACATCTGCTGATCTACATCTTCACACCCTCACACCTGCTGATCTACATCTTCACACCCTCACACCTGCTGATCTACATCTTCACACCTTCACACCTGCTGATCTACATCTTCACACCCTCACACCTGCAGATCTACATCTTCACACCCTCACATCTGCTGATCTACATCTTCACACCCTCACATCTGCTGATCTACATCTTCACGCCCTCACACCTGCTGATCTACATCTTCACACCTTCACATCTGCTGATCTACATCTTCACACCCTCACACCTGCAGATCTACATCTTCACACCCTCACACCTGCAGATCTACATCTTCACACCCTCACATCTGCTGATCTACATCTTCACACCCTCACATCTGCAGATCTACATCTTCACACCTTACATCTGCAGATCTATAGATCTTCACACCCTCACACCTGCAGATCTAGATCTTCACACCCTCACATCTGCAGATCTACATCTTCGCACCCTCACATCTGCAGATCTATATCTTTACACCCTCACGCCTGCAGATCTACATCTTCACACCCTCACATCTGCAGATCGACATCTTCACACCTTCACATCTGCAGATCTCCTCTCGCTCTTCTTTCTATTCTCTCTTAAGGCGGGGGCGGTGCCGCCGGAGCGCCACGAAACGCAACCCTTTCGCACGAAATGGACGTTGGACATCCAAAACCTAGGTAAAATTGCGACTTTGATGCGTCCATCGCAACCCTTTCGCACGAAATGGACGTTGGACGTCAAAAACTGAGGAAAAATTGCGATTTTATTTGGTCAATCGCAACCCTTTCGCACGAATGGACGTTGGACGTCAAAAGCTGAGGAAAAATTGCGATTTTATTTGGTCAATCGCAACCCTTTCGCACGAATGGACGTTGGACGTCAAAAGCTGAGGAAAAATTGCGATGGACGCTTTCGTTTGTGTAAAAGTGTCTGTGTGTAAAAGCCTCTATGTGTATAAGCGTCTGTGTCTAAAAGTGTCTGTGTGTAAAAGCGGTGTAAAAGCGTTTGTGTGTGAAAGCGTGTGTGCGTGTGTAAAAAGCATCTGCGTGTAAAAGCGTCTGCGTGTAAAAGCGTCTGTGTGTAAAACCGTCTGTGTGTAAAATCTTTTGTGTGTAAAAGCGTCTGTGTGTAAAAGCGTCTGTGTGTAAAAGCGTTTGTGTGTAAAGGCTTTTGTGTGTCAAAGCGTCTGCGTGTCATGAGAGTGGTGATGCTTCGCACGAGCACGAAATGGACGTTGGACGTCAAAAACTGAGGAAAAATTTGCGATGGACGCTTTCGTTTGTTTAAAAGTGTCTGTGTGTAAAAGCCCCTATGTGTATAAGCGTCTGTGTGTAAAAGTGTCTGTGTGTAAAAGCGTCTGTGTGTAAAAGTGTCTGTGTGTAAAAGTGTTTGTGTGTGAAAGCGTGTATGCGTGTGTAAAAAACATCTGCGTGTAAATGCGTCTGTGTGTAAAAGCGTCTGTGTGTAAAAGCTTTTGTGTGTAAAAGCGTCTGTGTGTAAAAGCGTCTCTGTGTAAAAGCGTTTGTGTGTAAAGGCTTTTGTGTGTCAAAGCGTCTGCGTGTCAAAGTGTGTATGTGTAAAAGCACCATGTGTAAAAGCGTGTGTGTGTGTGTAAAAGCTTTTGTGTGTAAATTTACCGCACGACATGGAACTGGCAGAGATTGACGGTGAAAATGCTTGCTAGTGCATCCGTGCGAGGACGTGTGGAGCTCGGTTCGTTTGGTTGCAATGAGAGTGATGATGACAGCAATACAACTGCTTTCGATGGTGCGCGCTACACCAAGGTTGAGACCACACAACGTGTAAAAGTGTCTGTGTGGAAATGCGTCTGTGTGTAACGGCTTCTGTGCAAACATTCATCTTTAATGTATTGTCTTGTAATATAGTGTCTCAATACTAACAACAGAAGACCCTGCTCTCTCTCTCTCTCCCTCTCTCTCGTCTCCTCCTCTTTCTCTCTCTCCGTCTCTCTCCCTCTCCCTCTCTCTCCCCCTCGCCCTCTCTCTCTCTATCTATGTCTCTCTGTGGTTGCACGTCACGTGTCATACGATGCCCTTTATACCAAGCAGCACAGTGCATGTGTATAGGTTGTCACATGTATCCTCTGATTAACCAATCTTACTTTTCACAACTTATCCCTCCATAGCTCATATAAAATTCATCAACCATTCACCGAATCTTTTTTACGACTACCATACTCAGAGCTGCTTGAAAAACGTGTTTTTCGCTCTCGGGCCAACCGTCGTCTAGTTCTGTTCAAAGTATTTCAGGGAAGCTGCTTTTATCTGAAGGCACGGTTGCCTGCCAGCAATGACGACAACAACGTTTTCTTAAACGCCACGCGTATGCGACTGCAGCGTAGCAATGGGAAAGCAAAGGCTATTGAGTAGACTTTGCGCTGCTTGCCGGTGAATGCCTGATGCCATTTTCTGCTTCCATTTTTGTTTGCGCTTCTGTCTAATTTTCAATAGATGAAGCCACATTTGGCTTCATTTTCAACACCAGCGCTTGGCTTCAAACATGTCATTGACTATGGACAAAATTCCGCAGTTTGGGAGCATGTCTATCATGAAGGTTTCCAGCGCAAGAAGCAACCAGTGGTGGTTCTTGACATGTCCCACGGGGATAGCACATGCAAATCGATTGATGGATGCTGCCTGTCGCCCATCTTGTCCTGTTTATTAACATCTATGTTTCCATACGCGCCTGCTTTCCAATCATTGCCGCGAACCAAGGTGAAAATGACTTTAAAGAGGGGGCTTGGTTTGATACTTTTTTCGACCTGACACGGACATAGACAGTCTTGACATTCTTCTTGTCATGTTGCTGATTGTAATATGCATCCATTGGAAAAGGATGAAACGGGAACAAACCCAAAACACCCTTCCTAGTCTTGCGAAAAAGTTCGTGGCTATTTTCAAATTCCGCCCTCTCTCAGTTACCTTTGCTTTTACATTTTTGATTGAAAATCGCATCATGAAATCATAAAATCATGAAGTGGTAATATTGGCATTTTTTTCAAAATGAAAGAACTTTTTTGAAGAAAATTGAGTTTTACGATTTAACGGCTTTATGCTGCCCCTGGTGCAATCTAAAAAACTAGGTCTGGGAAAGTTTTTTAGCATTGGTGCGCAGCACCAGCGTACGGCAACTGCAACTACAGTACCTGCCACAAACTCCAAAAAAAGACAGATTTTGGCTCCAAACTCGAAGCCAAAATTTGATCCCAAAAATGATGCCATTTTTGGCCTCGCCTAATGAAACAATAGAAGCGGCTTGCTTCCCAGAAATTGAAATTGAAAATGGGCTTCCGTCCAAAGAAAATACAAACGGTCCAAAACCAAAAGAAATACCGCGCCAAAAAAAGATCTCCCAATGAGTGTGCCCCAGCAACTCTTTTACAGATGCTCGCATAACTGAGGCGTATGTCTAGCACGAAGTTCCATTCTTCAACAAGCGAAGCACATCAAAGATCATACACGTGTTTTTTCGGGTCATGTTGGCACAATTCCTTTGCATCGTCTTGAAGTCTGGAAGGCAGCATGTGTCAACTCATGGATACACCGTCATGGCTAGGGCACAAGCATTGGAACCGCGCAGTAGCATGGACAACTGTGTCAACAGAGCAGTTTCTGGGAAACGCTTGACATTCTTTGCGGAGAAACTGTCTTTCTACAAGTACTCTGATCCTGGTGTGGTGGATGAGCTAGTCAAGGGTGCATCCTTGACCGGGGATGTTCCGGAGACTGGCATGTTGCCCTTTCAGTTTACTCCTGCTGTGCTCATGGTGGATGCCCTCAAAGTGCACTCCGCCCTTAGAAGAAGTCATTTGTTTTCTCAGGCAAAGGGCCTGGCAATGGTGAAGTGGACAAGGAGGTCTGGCGCCAGACCATTGAAGAAAGAGATAAGGGTTGGTTGAGAGGCCCTATTGATCTTTCAGAAGTACCCGAAGGGGCGCCCATCTCTCGGCGCTTCGGCCTGCTTTAGAAACATAAGGTGAGATTGAGTGATGACTACACCGAATTATCAGTGAATGATACAGTCAATTTGTACGAAGCACCAGTATTACACACAGTGGACGTAGCATGCGCTGTTCTGACCTATTGGTTTTCCTCTGCAAAGGAGACCTCAACAGATCCAACACTGCTGGCTCATACTTTTGATTTGTCTTCTGCATATCGACAGGTTGGTTTGAATGAGCAGAGACGCGAAGTGTCCTATATCCGAGTATATAACCCGGAGAAAGGCTGCATGATGGTGTTTCAGGCCTTGGTGCTGCCCTTCGGTGCCAAAAAGAGTGTGCACTCATTCTTAAGACTGGCGCGCGCAATCTGGTGATTGGGTGTTGTTGCGTGCAAACTTCTGTGGTCTTCTTTCTTTGATGATTGTATAATATTCAGCCCCCCAGCACTTGCGAAGAGTTCAGAATTGGCAGCAGTTGCGTTGTTTAAGATTCTGGGTTGGCTATTTGCAGAGGAAGGAAGAAAGTGCAAACCGTTTGATGAAACCTGCCAAGCTCTTGGTGTGGTATTTGACATGTCTGATTCCGACAAGTTTTTGTGCAAGGTGGCAAATACAGCCTCTAGGATTGAAGAAATATCGTCAGAGATTCGAAGGGTCTTGGAGACAGGATCCATCTCTCAATTAGAGGCGCAGAAACTCAGAGGTAGGATGCAATTCGCCGAGTCACCGATTTTCGGCAGAAGAGGAAAACGTTGCATTGGTTGTCTCCGCGATTTTTCTTGCAGGAGACGGTCTCGCATCACCACTTCAGATGCTCTGTTCTTAAAGCTGTTTTTAAGCTTGCTTAAGTCAGAAGAGCCGAGAGAGATTTCTTTACAACACGAGTCGTCAGTGGTGATGATTACCAATGCTTGTTATGATAGAGAATCACGGGACCTCATTTGTGGTTTTGGAGGTGTTTTAGTCGACAACGTACGGGGTTTGAGACTTTTCTTTTCTTGCAGACTCTCAGAACAACAGAGAGTCCTTCTGGGAGAGTTACATAAGAAGCAGATCATTTTCGAAGCTGAAACACTGTGCGCATTGTTGGCGTATTGTTTGTGGACTGAAATTTTCTCAGGAAGAATGTGCTTCCTTTATGTTGACAATAAAGGGACGAAATTTAGCTTCATGAAGGGCACTTCAAAAAATCCAATTGCACAAGTTTTTGCTGAGACTGAGACACACGTAAAGATTCTTTGCTGGCTGGCTAGGGTAAGCTCTTTTTCAAACATTGCTGATGCTCCTTCCAGAGGCGACTGTAACTTGTTGAGGAGTTTACAATTTAGAGATGTCTGTGGTGATGCGACGATTTGTCTCGAGAAGCTTTGCGTGTCCATTGAACAAAAGCTGGGGAGAACGGCTGGACTCGCAAAACCCATGGCCTAAAACAAGTGAACTTCATCCAGCTTGAGTGAACTGCATCAGCATGAGTGTCGTATGAAAATAATTATCGATCTTCCACCATCTCCTTTGTTTTTCCTGCCTTTTCCGCGCCGCTTCAACCATTGTTTGTGATTATTGGAAGAAGTTGACTTGTTGGGTTATCCAGTCTTTAATTATTTGATTTGCATCTATTTCGGGATGGAGCTTAAACAAGATGAAGCTCTTGGGACAAGATCGAATAGTCTAGGCAGTTTTGAGTAAAGTCATTTACGTGTGCAGCTTTCATGCTTAAGGGTTGGAGTGGGAGGGACATCGTTAAACGAGTCCTTAGGATTGGTCAAAGAACCATTGGGGGTAGTGTAGCAGACTGTTAGCAGATGCCATGGATTCTTCCGACGTGCCCGGAATTGTGCCTGGAACCGACCTCAAACGATTGGACGTTGAAACACTTCATTTTGCAAGAGATGTTGATTTAACAAGTGAGCCATATGATGCTAGCGTTGCTGATGATGCTGACTTTTTAGGAGCTGGCACTTTTGAAGGGGACAATGCACTGCATGACGGTGATGTTTCAATTTTGTCTGGTGATTTTGGTTTTCAGACTGTTGACAATGCCTTCCAGAGAAACGATGCAAGTGAACCTGAACCTGGAGCTCTGGCATCAGCAGTTGACATACCTGTCGTCAGCGGTGCAGCCTGGAACTCAATGCTAGCTCATGCATTTGCGTCAAACATGCAGTCCAACGCAGCCTTGTTGTTACCTTGGGAAACTGGGACCATGAGGGCAGTCTTTTGTGATGATGTTTTGCCTAGCATGGACTATGGACCTGCTGACATGTCTGACACGACCATGCTTGCGTTCACAAGTGCAGAGCCATCCACAACGGGTGCACTCACTGCAGCGCCCACCTCAGCTCAGCCGGCATACATGAGTGCTGTGAAGTGTTTGAGGGATCTGGACTACATAGATGAGAAACGTGTTCAGATGTCTCTTGCTGCATCACGGTGGATGGAAATTCTATCTATCAATTGGAACGCATCACAGGTTGGAGAACAGATTTCAATGGATTTACAGGCCGATCCTACGGGGGCTCTAGCAGAGCAATCGCTGCATGCAGTCTTTGGCACAAAGTCTGCAACAACTATACTGAAACGTGCTGCAAGCCTCAAACAGTACATTTCATGGTTTCACAAGACCTGTTTGGAATCGGAAGTTTACTTGTGCCCACTGCCTTTGATGGAGGACGATGTTTGGAGGTATTTCATACACCTCAGGAACTTGACCAAGACAAACAAACGTGGATATACAGTGAGTTCAACGTTCCTGGAAACTGTAAGGTTCAGCAAATTTGTCTTGGGATTGCATCACAGTGATGACATACTTTCCTCAAAGAGGTTGTTAGGATTTGCAGCGGTGGAGAGACGTGAAAAGGGGCCTCTCAATCAGGCCCCACCACTTGAAGTTGAACATCTTCAGCGTTTGCATGAAATCCTGCTCAATGGGGCCAATGACATTGACAGGATAGGGGCTGGTGCTTTTCTTTGTGCAATTTATGCACGGGCTCGGTGGAGTGACTTGAGATACATCCATCATATCAAGTATGATGGGTACAAACGAAATGCGACTTGTGACCTTTACACTGCCGAGCACAAGACAAGCACAGCAGGGCTTAGAAGGGAGCAGTTTCTTCCTCTGGTCATTCCAACTGAGGGAATAGTGCATGGTGATTGGCTTGGCGTCTTCATAAAATTATGCCAAGACCATGGAACACAGTGGGAAAAGGTTCCCTTTGGACCATTGCTCCCTGCACCCACTGTTGACGGTGGATGGTGCATTCGTCCGCTCAGCACGAGTGAGGCAGCAGCCTGGTTGAGAAGATTGCTTGATGGATGCAAAGGGGCTTCAGAGATCCGAGCCCACTCAATGAAGGTTACGTTGTGCGTATGGGCAGCAAGGGCTGGGTTTAGCAAGGAGCACCGTGCGACATTGAGCCACCATGCAACAGCTTTGAATGGATCCGATGTTGTCTATTCGCGTGAGCTTCAGACTGGTGCAATTCGCAAACTACAGATGCTGCTCAAGAAGATCCGAGTTGGCTTGGACCCTAGGACAGAACAGGCGCCTTTGGATGCCATTACAGCAGCCTTTGACTCAGGACACAAGAGTGTTGTTAGGACACCCATGTTTGAGAGCCGTGCCCCTTGCACACCTTTGCCTGTTGTCGAAACCAATGTTCAACAAGCTGAGAAACATGTTGAGTGCAAAGTTGAAACCAGCTTGCATGATCTGTGCGTCCTGGCTGCCAGCGAGACAGCACCATTTGGCGACTTCATCCAGGACAAAGGACTGATTGCCATTGATAGTTCTTCTGGTAGTGATTCATCAAGCAGCAGTAGCGATGAAGATGATGACAGTTCAGATGATCATTTTTCGAATGCGTTGCCTGGCCCTGTTTACTCAGAAACTGTCCCAGAAGGTAGCTCTTATTTCGTGCACAAGAAAAGCAAGATCATGCATCGAGCTCGGTCAGCGGCCTCAGTGACCTTTTGCAAGACTCACCTCAATGACAATTTCAAAGAGACAGAAAGGAAGATCTTTTTCAAGTATCCAAAGTGCATGCGGTGCTTTGTTCACGACCACAATCGTTTGAAGACGGTTGATGCAGTAGTGAAAGCACTGGATAGCTCGGCAAAGAGACGCAAAGCGCCTGACTCTTAACTGCCCGAGCCCGAAGTTTGAGAAATGTCCGCATGCGAAGTTCATTTGTCATGTTGGTGGAGTTTGGCATGTTAGCACAACCTTGTGTTGAGAGACCACATGTTGTTCAGTGGAGAGCTGCACATATTTCAGTTTGAGTTTGAGCAGGGTTTTGCGGATTTTTCATTTCATTTGCCTGCACTTCACATGTCGTTTGCAGTTGTGAGAGTTTGTCATTTCAACACCAGAGGGTTTCAAAGGGTTCACTTGGATATTTTGACCAGACTGGGTCGAGTTTGTTTTCACAAAGATTTTAAAGTGGAAAGCCACTTTGCGAGAGTGAACCATTCAGATTTGCTGGAAAGCCAGAGACTCATAACCGGAAAGCCGGAATGTTTCAAGTTTGGAAACTGTTGCAGAGAGCTGCGATCTTGAGTTTGGCTCAAAGGAGCAATGCATGAAACATTGAGTCATCAAACAGCGTTTGAGCTGTTTCAAGATTTTCATTTGAAGTCAGTTGACAGAGAGCAAGTTGCATTGCTTTGCAAAGGCGTAGATGCGTGTTGACCCATCCTGACAGGTTAGATTCACGTTCAACTAAGGTCCTCTGCACCACACCTTTCACACGAATTTGTTTTGATTTTCATTTCTCCTCGATTGCTTGTGCCATGAGTCTTTTACTGGAATCAGAGGCCCAATTCGCCTCACGTGCAAAAGAGGTAGGCTTGTCAGAACAGGTCATCAATGACCTTAAGGCTGCAGGAGCTGGGACCTTGTCAAAGCTTGCCTTTTCTGTAGGCCAACCAGGTGTTCCAATTTCATCGCAAGAAGTTGATGCATACCTTTTGAGTGCACTAGGCCGTCAGCCTGTGCTTTCCGAAAACAATGCTGTACGTAGGCTGGCATTCGAAGCCCAGACACTTTTGGTGGCCAGTTTACGGCAAATAGTGGATCAAAAGGAGGACGGAGCACCAAAGAAAATAGGTGCAGCGGAGAGAGAAACACGTATGGCAGCCATACGTTTGGAACTTGGAGGACTTTCAATTTGTGATGACAATGAGCCATCACACACTTTGCTGGAGAAGGCTTGCCAGATTTTTGAATCAAACACCCTGTGTTACCTTGAGCCATCGACGTGCACTTCACGAACACAAGAGGTGCAGGGTGGAACGAAGACCAAAGAGTTGGCCTTTGAAGGTGGATCGCTTGTCGTGAAAGACAAGGACGATAAGTTGGTGGCACCGACTGCAAGTGAGTTACAATTCCTTGGTGCAATGACTCGGCGTGGAATCGCCTTCAAGTTTGCCAGGCTCATGACATATGAGCAGCACTCCATTTGGACCAATTTCTTGCTGCAGTCGCTTCAAAGGGAGGCCCCACCAGGTTATAGTAAGGCCACACTACATCAACTGATGCTGTGCGACAAGGCGGCATTTTCCAAGTTGGCGTCAACAATGCCAACAGTGCGTCCCCGAGATGATGGGACCTTTCAGTTGGGCGAGCGTTTGTTGGAGCTAAGGAATGACCCAATGATCACTCTGTATCTGGCACCACTGGCCAGGCCATCAAATACAGCTTCAGCAAGCCAAAGGCCTGCACCTTACAATACAAGTGCACCTTCCAGAACCTCAGGAGCAAGTGCTGGAGGCGGCAAGTCCAAAGGAAAAGGAAAAAAGGGGAAATCAACTCCCCCCATGCCTCAGGCACTGAGAAACAAATGGCACCGCACAGGTGCCGGGGAGCCCCTTTGCTTTGCATACAATTTGGGCGGATGCGACAACGCCCGTGACGGAGAGCGTTGCCCAAAGGGATGGCATCTTTGTGCAGAGCCGAAGTGTTTGCAGCCCCACGGCCTTAGCAATCACCCAAAGAAGGCATCTTGACGGTGCCTGAAAGACTGGACTGACAGTTTGCTGAACCAATGCTTCATGATTGAACTTTACAGTGGAACAGCAACGTTGTGTTCAGTTGCGAAACAGTCTGGGATGAGCGCTTCACTTGCGCTTGACAAGGCGCGCAAGCGGGGTGCTCGCTCCACCATTTTTGTGTTTGATATTCTCGATCCAAAGGATAGAGCTTTGTTATACCACTGGTTGGAGTCGCCGCTGGTTGTTTGGTTGCACATGGCTCCAGTTTGCGGTACATGTTCAAGAGCGCGGCAAATCAAGAATGGTGGCCCGCGCGCTTTGCGCACAGATGAGTTTCCCATGGGGTTGCCAGACCTTACAGCTGCAGAAAGGCAACGTGTTGATTTGGCGAACTCAATGTACTGGGAAACATGCAAGCTTTTTGGTCACTGCGTGTCTTTAGGAATTTTAGTGACTATCGAGAACCCCTCCAGGAGCCTATTTTGGGAAACAGTCCCATTCAAGCAATTGCTGGAGACCTTTGAGATTTGGTTTAGCAATACACAAATGTGTATGATGGGTGGTCATCGTCCGAAATGGACAAAGCTGGCTGCGAACTTTCCGCAGATTTCAGAAATGAATGTCGAATGCGACAACTCACATGCCCACTTGCCGTGGGGAAAAACCTTGAATGATGAGGGGAGAGAAGTGTTTGCCACCAGTTTGGAGGCTCAGTATCCACAAAAGTTTTGCTTCAGTTTGGTACAATGCATTATCCGGCAATTGCAGCGCTTGAACATGAAGGTTTTGCCGGAATCGTTGTTTGATGTTAAAGATGAGAAACTGTATGAAATGCAGACGGCTCGAATTGCAGCTCAGTCACAATCCAGACATAGCAAACTGCCGCCAATTATTTCTGATGTAGCCTCAGTTGCAGTTTTCTATGTTGCAAAGCCGTCTGACATTCCTTTTGCGCTGCAGAGCAAGCTGGACAAAACAATTGATGTCTTCACCTCTTCAGGTGTTCTGGCTCAGGTACCAAAATCTTCACGGTTTTTGCGTCGAACAGCCACTCATTCACCATTTACGGTTAAGGGGGGGCTCACAACTGGTGATGAGTGTTTTGAGGTTGCTTTTGGTTTACCTTGGACTTTTGAGGGCTTTATTAACAAAGCGGTTGAGAGAGGGCACCCAGCTAACTTCTGCAAGCTGATGCCCAAAGACCTTGCTGATGCCATTGAGTTTCATGTTTTACATACATGTGCTGAAGTGTCGGAGTACCGACTGACGTGGTGCAAACGGTGGCTTCAGAGAGCAGCTGAACTGGACAGAGAAGAAAGGAGGGCGGCGAAGTTGCGTCATCCCTCGACCACAAGCAAGCGTTTGATGCTCACACGAGAAATCCTTGCAAGCATTGAGTACGAAGATGTGGAGGCCCTAAAAATTTTGGAAGAAGGGTCCACCCTGGCTGGCGAAATTGAGAGCGCACCAGTTTTTCAGAAAGCGTACAAACCTTGCGTGGCCACCATCGAGCAACTGGAGGACAATGCTGAGAAGCGAAATTCATTGGTTCTTTCCATGACAAAACCTTCTGCATCCCTTGAGTTAGACGTAGCAGTGCTACAGGAGACAAGGGATGAGATTTCAAAAGGATGGGCAGACGGCCCATGGAAGCTTGAACAATTGGAGCGTGGCGCAACAATTTCTAGAAGATTCCCCCTGTCTCAAGGGGAGAAGACCAGGATGATTGATGATTACTCTGTCTCAGGGGTGAATGATAGCTGTACCATTCACTCGAAGCTGGATTTGCACATGGTCGATACCTTCGTAGCCGTCATTAAATCTTACTTTGAGAAACAGCTGGAAGTTGCGGCTGACTGCAGCCTTGTGGCGAAGACGTACGACCTGAAAAGCGCCTACAGGCAGATAGCTGTGAGAGCTGACCATTTGCGATACGCTTATTTTTGCATCTACAACCATGAACTGCAGGCTGTTGAAATCTATCGTTCAAGGACGCTTCCTTTTGGAGCAACCCATAGCGTCTTCAGCTTCCTGAGACTGGCCAAAATGATTCACAGCATTGCTTGCAGGGGTCCAAAGCTTTTGACCACGAATTTCTACGATGATTTTATTCTTGCGAGCCCATCACAATTGCAGGAATCCTCCCGGAGCAGTCTTGAGTTGGTGTTCATGTTTACTGGTTGGGAATTTGCCCGTGAGGGCAGGAAGGCGACGGAGTTTGCTGGCCTATGCTCTGCCTTGGGAGTCACTTTTGACCTCAAAGATTCAAAGGATGGCGTGCTGGAAATAAGGAATACAGAAAAGCGAATAGCTGACTTGGTCATGCAACTTGAAGAAGTGATTCAAAGGAAGACTTTGAATCGGCCAGAGACGCTCCGGCTGAAAGGGCGCTTGGGTTTTGCTGATGGATTTTTACATGGGAGGCTTGGAGCTTTAATACTCAAACGCCTGGTGGACCATGCATACAGTTTTTCGAATGTGGTTGACAGTGACCTTGCCAATGTTTTGCAGCTGATGATCCGGCGATTGAAACATGCTGGACCAAAAAAGGTGGACGCCACCACTGTGAGAGAATGGAGCATCTTTGCAGATGCATCTTACGATGGACAATCTGGCACTGGAGGCTTGGGTGGTGTGCTTGTTGACAGTCAAGGAAATTGTTGTGCTTGGTTTTCAGTGAGTTTAAACAAGGATGTGTGCAACATCCTGGGTGCGACCAACAAGGAAACAATTATATATGAACTGGAGATGCTGGCGAGCTGCCTCGCCATGGACTTGTGGGCAAGTTGTTTAGCTTCAGCATACCCCGTTTTGTACGGGGACAATGATAGTGTGCGTTTTGCTTTGATCCGTGGAACTGGACTGGGCGTGGTAGCAAATGCAATCATGCAACAACACCTTGAGACTGAAGTTAACTTCAATACAAATGTCTGGTTTGCAAGAGTACCAACTGAGGCCAACATTGCTGACATCCCCTCACGTTTCTTGAGTCATCCTTTCCTACCTTCTTCGATGGACGAATCTAGCAAAGCTTGGACATGTCTGGAAAGGTTTCTACAGAAAGTTCAACAGGCTTGCGACGAGGCGATTGGACGTGGGGAAGGAGATCACCTCATCGCTCCCCATGTTCGAAAAAGGAAGCGAGTTCAAGTTGCTGCACCAAAACAGACGTGACGATGAAGCTCTTGGGACAAGATCGAATAGTCTAGGCAGTTTTGAGTAAAGTCATTTACGTGTGCAGCTTTCATGCTTAAGGGTTGGAGTGGGAGGGACATCGTTAAACGAGTCCTTAGGATTGGTCAAAGACCCACCCACGTTCCACCCTTTTTGCCCAATCCAGGTTTTCCTAACCAAGCCGTTCAGGAGATCACCTCATCGCTCCCCATGTTCGAAAAAGGAAGCGAGTTCAAGTTGCTGCACCAAAACAGACGTGACATTGAAATGGTAATACGTCAGGGTATTTGGAAACATGTCGCAAATGCAGTGTTAACTTTCATTGTTTGTGATGTAGTGATCAAGTGTTTTTGTGTTTATATGTGGTTGTGTTGATGTTCAAACTACCCAGCCATGGAGAAGTCAAACTTGGAAACTTTTTCAGCAAGTGCCTGAGTTTTCGGGAACGATGGGTACAATGTTGAGAATTGTTTGTTTTGGCCTTTGTGGACATTAATTGTGCAAGAGGTATGTATTAAGGCACAGCACACGCCCCAATTTCCAAAATGGCCAGGTCGATGCAGCGACACTGGTGGAAAATCCGCGACAGGTGTGAATTTAGCAGGGATTATTGCTGGTGCATTTGCGTTTGACCTTTCCCGATGCATACTTTGTTTTGTTTTCAATTGTACAGGTAGCTGCGCTATTTCGACGTGATGGTCTTGTCAGGGTAAAACGCATCTTGCCACAAAAAATTGCGGAGGCCCAACAGCGGGGTCTGAGCAAATGAATGTGCTGTGGGTCTGAGAGTTCGCACGGTTGGTCATTTCATATATATATAATATATTATATTATATTGTATTATTATATTATATTATATTACATTACATTATTAGATTATATTATATTATATTATATTACATTACATTATTAGATTATATTATATTATATATATCGTATTTATATTTATATTTATATTTATATTTGTATTTATATTTATATTTACATTTATATGTATATTTTTATATTTGTAATTTATATTTTAAAATTTATATTTGTATTTATACATATATTCGTTTTGATCCTTACATGCGATGGGAGTTTTCCAATCGGGCTGAAACCACAAAACAATAAATTGAACTCAACAAAAAGGACATGAACATCCCCCCAACATGTATTGTTTTTTAATTTTGGCAGTAAATGGGATGTGGACAAGAACTGTCCCGTCCGGCAAAAGTGGTGTGCAAATTCATGGTTCTTGTAGGCCGTTTGCAACCGTGTACATCAAGAACTCCAAACACGGAGAGCTGAAGGTGATGGCAAGTACTTTGGAGATGTCTATGGATATGAGGCACCCGCCACAATTGATCCATTGCATTTCACAACCTGTGTCAAGGATAATTTTCATTCGAACATACGCATTATTTTAAAATCAAAATCATTGAAACAGTAACTTGCGAATCTACAGTTTGAATTGTACTGTCAGACTGTCAGCAGTTCCGGCAGGACACGGGACAACGTTGGGATTTGAAACTCCAGTTGTCTTCTGAAGCCACGTTCTTAATATTTGCGTTTTTTCAGTTTGCTTTTTGCACGATCTCATGTCACTGAGGTGAAACAGGCATTGACCCTGATGCTGCAGCACGTTCAAGGGGTGCAACTGCACTTGTGTATTGTAGTTGTAGCTGTGATTTCCCAAATTTCCCAAAATTGTTCATATTTGAGAGGTAAAAACTGCCCTTTCAGTTCGAAGTACACTGAAATTGAGAAGGTTCCAGCTGAATTTCAGATGGCAGGTGCTTGAGTCCTTGCGCCCATCATGGCAGCTGACAGAACTTGCTGCTGGGATCTCAGGCATTTTCCCCTGCTGTGACAGGTTGATGATGACTTTGGCAGGCCATGTGCACCTTTCCAGAGGATCCGGGGCAACCAGTGACCCAGGAGAAAACTTCCCAAAGTGGTGTTTTTTTTTTTTCCCATCAACATGTTTTTTTTTTAATTGTTTGTGCCAGGTACATGCAGATACCTCCCATGTCTACGATCAGCAGGTGCCGCAGGGATAGGAGTTTTATTGCTGCAAGTCACGCGGTGCAATTGTGGCCGAGAGGTGGTGACCATCTTCGCACTCCCAACTTGTTTCTACGCAAGTTCTGTCAATGCGGATTCTTCCGATGACGTTTTAAACTTTAAATTCTTGCCAACTTTTGGATGATTTGTTTGGATCTGGATCTTCAAGTCTTTTTCGGAAATATTCTCAGCGGCGCCAGGTTGCTCTTCATGACATATCTCCTGAGCAGCGGTCTCAAGATCTCAAGTGCATCTTTCCTGTTTTTCAAGTCCCCGGCCTTGAAGAAACGGCAGGTGCTGTATGAATAAACACCAAGTTTTCTCGCAGGTTGCACTGAATTTGAAAGCTGCGTAGCCACCAAAGGTGCGGAGGTTGCAATGAAGCTGTGGGGTGATAGAGACACCACTATTGTCCTCAGCTAGCAAGATGAAACTAAGGCGAGGACCCACAAAAATGTATCCAAAAAGTCACATGGAAGCTTGGCAGCCAAAAGTGAATACATTCTTTGAATAAAACCAACTGAAAGGCATGCACAAGAAAAGAAAACATACGGATGCTAGCTTACTGCACTCGTTGTCTTAATATACTAACAACTTCCAGTCCTTGAAATTTCGACAGCAACTTAAGCAGCAAACCACACTGGGTTGAAAGCCAAATAGTTCTCGTCCACTGCAGAGCAAAGAACTTTACACTCTCTTTTTGCTGAAGGTGCATGTCATGTCTAGACTTTAGACCTAGGATGGAGAGCTTCACTTGGGAATCAAGGAGGCAGCCCGTTTGTGACACCCACACCCGCCGCACTGTGATGCTATGTTTGCTCCAGAGGTCGATGAGAGTAGCGCAGTTCTTTGTACAATGTCCTGCGGAGATTGCGTTCGGCACTTGGCAACAGAGTGAGTGTTGCTTGGCACAGCATGTGAATAACACCAAGTGACTGGCCAAGTGATTGTTCTCATGTTGTGGGCACCATCTGCTTTTTCTTCGGGATCCTTACCCAACTTTCCCAAAGATGGTATTGAGAAAGATCCCAAGTGTGAAGCTTATAATATATATATATTATTTTACATCATCTGGTTCAAGAGGAACCAATCTCGTCTCGACGTCTCGAAGTCAAGGTGCTGATGGATAGCAGACTCCTTCACTGCGGTACTGCCAACACATCTGACTTGCCGCTTGGCGCCAAAACCTGGCCAACCTCGTCACCGAAGCGGGGCCAAGGGGCGGCCTTGGCGGCCTTGGCCAAGGCATCGCTTCCTGTTTTATTCATCCTGGATGCCGCCTGCCCGGAGGTCGTCCAGACGGATTGGATGAGGTTGTCTGAAAAAAATGGTAGAAATCCCATGGTTTGGATTGGAATCACTTTTCACAATAGACAATCGCCATAACTTTGGGTATCCATCATTTTTAGAGAACGTGATCCACCATGTGTTCCGTTGCTGCAGCGGGGAACTATCCCACTTTCAGCCACAAGTGCTCCGAAAACCGTATATAGGGATGTGTCAGAACCTGTGGGGGGATGAATGTCCATAATCCCCACACATATTTTGATGTGAACAAGAGGGTACCGGGCTTTGACTATGTTTGAATCATACCCAACTGGGATGACGCACAAAATTCATAGTTGGTATATATACCTGAGATTTTTTCATCTAACTTTTGAGGAGTGGATGATACCCAACAGTTTTAATGTCTGGAGTCCTGAGTGACCTGGCAGAGGGGTTATTGTGAAGGTCAAGAGGCTCGACGAACACCATCCTGCCTGAGTACGAGGACAGCTGCAGAATCTGGATATCAGTTTTGGTGTGAAGCAAAATCATTTGGGATCATTTGGGCTTGCCCAAAAACAGGGCAAACCATCCATACCCCAAACTAGAACTTGGGGAAGATGTGGATCAGGACGGGCTGTCGCTACGGGATTGGCAACAGTGGACCTCATGACAAGCCGACCAGCCTGGCCAAAGTGCCACTGAGATGGACAAATCCAAATGCTGC
>CAMXCT020000757.1:65000-72500 GCA_947184155.2 Cladocopium goreaui
GAAACATGACAATTGACCAATGGATGGAATAGGGTCCCCGGTTTTCAGACAAACCCATACGGCACCTAGATATAACAACTAATACTAAAGGCTAAAGCACTATTTGTTGCACCATATTAGAATGGCACCATATTGCCTGCAACATCACAATGGTACCATGTGGATCCACATGGCACATATCAACCATAAAGATTAGAGCCAGGGCCATGTTCTGCCAGGCTTTGCCTGCTGTGCGTTGGCATTCTTGGCCACTCACTTCGGAGGTGTGAAAACGCCACTTGATTGTGGCGCACTTCGGTTACTGTAGTAATTATGGTGGATATATGACTGGAGTTAATCCCGTTTCTAAGTTGGTTATAGTCAAGGGCCTTGGTTATTAACCTTAATTACACTGGGATGCACATCCAAGCGGCTGCTTGCAGCCTCTTGCCTTGCATCTTGCCTTTCTGGTCAAATTTCCGACCAGGTAGCCGACTTTTTGTTGCCTCTCCAGCGGATATAATGGCTCGGACACAGGCCCGAAAGTGATCCTGGACAATGAAGGCCGCCTATGGCCTCCTTAAAGATGGTATAACAAAGAAAAACATACATTTCCAGGGTTTTTGCCGCAAATGTCGTGAGGCCCGGTCACCTTCTCTAGTGATTTGTGCCGCAGAACCGAAGCCTGGTGGTGCGTGCGCAGCACAGTGGCTTCATGTTCAAGTGATGCTCTTGTGCAGAACTCCTGGGTATGGCTACTTCTAAGTACCGATTGACCCGCAACATTTAGATATATTTTTAGAAGTTTTTAGTATCAAACAAACTATCTTTTGGGGGTCAATCAACACTGATTCAGGCCTGTAGAGGTGGAAGAGGAGGCGGCACCTTCGAGTTTCATGAAGGTGAAGTACTACCCTCAGCACCAAGGAGGGATGTAGGATGATTACCAATCAAGGGGGGAATAGGTATGTATGTCTCATGTATATTTATATATTTATCCAAATGAATAATGCATTGATATGACATCATACTCAGCAACATCATTGCGGGAAGCAGTCATTAACAGCGGGGATGGTGCATGTATTCCATGTGGGTCCTCAAGTCTGAACGTTTGAACTAGTCTCAGCACATGTCGACCCTGCTGAGGATTGGTAAAAAGGAGTACACCATCAACGAGCAGGATGACCGCAAGACCAGAAAGACCAAGCCGAAACCTCAGTGGCGCAGAGTGAATCATCCAGCTACAGTATGGCTACAGTAGGGCTCAAATCATTGATCTGTATAGGAATGGTCAAGTACCAAACAACGAATCATGTTGGGGGGTCCTTTACAATCACTTTTTGAGCCAGACCCGGGTGATCTTATCACCACGGCATCCCGGGAACACAGCCTCATACGCTGCGGTGGTTTCAAGGTGGCTGCGGTCATTGAAGGGCAAGTTTGTGTACCGCGGTCCAAAGCCATACGATCCAGACCGCTTTACCAAGGCTTGATCCGATCTCATTCCTCCCAAAGAAAAAATGTTATTGGGAAATACCTAACCTTGATTGAAATTTGATGCTTTGCACAGTCGGGGGTTGAAACTGTTCTACTTAGTTCGGGCTGCGGCTCTGCCGTGACTCGCGAATCAATTTGATGTGTTGTGGGATTTTGGGTCAGGTTTCCATGTCCACAACATTGATGCCGAAGCAAGCTTCCAACACCAAAATCATGAACCAGGCCGATTCCGATTGAGTGAGTGTGCTGACGAGTTCTTGATAGATTCCTGCATTGAGTGGGGCGAGCGGTGAGCAGAATTAGATAAATCATGATACATCTACTCTCCTGTTTGACCAACATGGCAATGGCCAGCTCACCATGAAATGGATAACCGTTCGTTGACTTTCTATGATGTATATCCGCCTGAAAAATGAGGGCTTCTCATTGCAGTGGAACCTGCATAACTCACATACTCCCTGGGAATCTAATCCAGGGGAGTTTCGCCTAATGAGCCTAATGGGAACATAGTATTGAAATAAATATGGCGCCCCAGTGGGGACATTCGGGTGAATTTTACCATTTTGCACATGTAGATGGGGTACCCATGGGGTCACCCTGACATAATTGTCTATACAAATGGGTGATTTGCCATTGAAAGAAGGGACCCAAATGGTAACTTTCAGGTGATTGAGGAGCTTCGGCGCATCAGCGGCAAGCACCCCGTGGTCCGAGCAACCCAGGAGCTGACAAAAAGCTGGCGATTTAAAGGTCGCTGATTTTGACATGAACGTTTGGATGGTTGTTGATGAAGTTAACCATTCATTCTCAAATTGCATGTTTTTTTTTGAATGGTTCTCGATGGTTTTTTCAAATTTCAGAGCTTCTCAGCCGACAGATGGGCCATTTTGATTCATGGTTGAATCATACCATGGACCTTGCTGGATCGGCGTTTTTAGGTGGTCAAGGCGAAGGTGAACAATGCAAAGACCGGATTGCGAAAGGTCTGGGATGGCTGCCATGGATCCATAAAATGCTGGGGATTTTTGTTGGGAACAGCAGAAAAACGGGTGAATTTATATATGGGGATGGGTCAAAATGGAAGACCTAGGGGACCACAGATGTGAATGTCTAGTTTAGTATTAACCATCCATAATTGTTGGGGTACCTAATTTTGACCCATACCCATATATGTGGAGCCATGGAAGAAAACGCTGATGGGGCTGATGAAGAAGCCCATGCCATGTGTCAGGGTGATGCCTGTGGTGCAAAAGTGAGCTTGGAAGGCCAGCTGATGCTGTGGCCTTGGCAATGATCCGTATCACTGATGGGTGGATGGGTGGGGTGGGAGCCTTTTGGCATATCCTGAGCGCCTAAGGCATGACTTTCTGGCAAGGCTTAACACCATCATTCTTCCTCGTGTGCGAGACTTTGAAGGCTGGTGACATGTGCAGATGCATGGCAGTGCTTGTTAACACGTGTGGCCAGGGCTGGCCAAATTTCATTCTCTGTACTCCTTTGTCACATTTTGTCACCGACGCCACCTGGCCTCATCTGGCCACATCTGGCCACATCTGGCCACAGGTTTGTTTCCAAATTCCTTTGACAACAACGGAAACTACTGGTTCAGCGTGCCCACTCAGGACCGGCACCAACGAGGAAGTAGAATCCCGATGGAATTTACATGGATGGTTCAAGATCCTGAAACTGCCCACCCTGTGGGTCCTTGGGCCAGCGACTTGACCTGGCCCATCCTCCCTTTGTTCGATTGTATAAACGATTATTATATATATATAAATCATTATCAATCTCCAATCGTTGGTGAACCACCAAAACTGTTGAACGTCAGGAAGCTTTCAAAGAGCTCGATGAGTTGGTGGATTCGCGGGAGCTGCTGACGGGGGGTAGCGGTGGTAGTAGGTCATGATCCCAACAAGGTTGGACGTCATGAAAGGGGGGGGCGATAGCCCACATGTGTTTCATATATATATATACATATGTATATATGTATACATGTATATATATATATATGTATATATATATACATAATTGTGTATATATATATATATATAGAATTAAAAATATATATATATAATTATCGATATATATATATACATATATGTACGTATACATACAAACACAGACACACACAGACACGTACACATGTCTTTCTATGGCTGGGTTTATAGCTGGATAAGAGAGGATGATTTATAATCAGCCTTTTTCTTTCTGGTAGTGGACCACATACCTTGAAGCAGACGTCTTGGGCTTGGCATTTTGCCGCTGCAGGAGATTGTCCATGGCTTCCAGATTGGCATCCTCAACAACTGCTTCACACAGTCCCCTGACATTGGATGGTTGAGAAGACGACAATTATACTACAAATGGCCAATGAATATAAATTGTGGGATATTGTGGGTTATTTAAGATGATACTCTTTACAATTTTGAGCCGCATCCATTTGAAGATCAGAGACTATTGCAAGCCACCACCTCGCTAGTACAGGGATTTGGTGGGCGGATACCAGTTTCTGAAGAGGCCGGATGCCTTGAAGCTGATGAAGGACTTTGGCTTTCCATTTGGTGATCCACGTCCTGCCAGAGTCGTTGCCTCATCTTGTTTTTGCCCTGGCTGGTTTCGATGTTGACTTGCCATCCCAACGAATGGGAAGATGATTCCGACCATTTTTGGTAGCGATGAGTGGGGCTGAAGCTGAGTGTGAAACCGTGAGGTGCGGGTTTCATCGGACCCCTATGCGAAGTTCAAGAAGCGCGCCAAGAAGGTCAGAAAGGGCCTCAAGAAGGTCTAGGCCGGAGCTGACACCGATGAAATCCTGGGATGGAGGGTGATGAAAGATGCGATGTTTTGTTATCTAGTGTTTTTTTTTGATGCATGTGATACATATTTTCTGAACTATCAGCAGTTTTAGCAGGGATTCTGAGTGGCTGATGGTTGAAATACGGCCACAGTCTGGTGATGCAACACATGAGACGATGCAGGCTTCCTGGTGCTGATTCTCCGACGAGGAACGTTAGATTCCGCAGACTCGACAACAGCAGCTGTCAACATGTGGCCATCACAGCCCAGTGATTAGGTGAAAACAGCATCCTTGTATAGGTTGAACCTGTGGGTGTCACATGTGTCACATCCTAATCATGTGGCATATCCTGGTTAGTCCGAAATCATGTGAACACATCTTGTTGGTTTGTCATGGAAACGCTTCAATGATCACACAAAGTCCTGACGGCCTGTGCGAGACACCATCGCGAGGTGGATTCAGAAAAAAGTGGGCGGCACTTCAGCTGACAGTTGGGCTTGTCTCAAGAGTAATAGCTCAAAATAATGGCTTTGTTGATAGGGAAGATGATGATAAATCACAATTTCGGGCATCGTAGTTTTCCCCAGTGGCCATCACACCGCCAGAAATATTCCAGTAAAGCAGCCGGCTCGTACTCAACGAAGCACACATGAGAAACAAGAACTGCTTGAAGAAATTCATGAATTTCATCCGATTACATACTATATTTCGTTTGCATCAAATGGCTATGACAGTAGGAGGTTTGGCTATGACTTGCAATCTCCAGTCGAAGCACACGACATTTTGCTATAGTCCTTGAGAGCTGTGGCCATGGGGTCCCATCAGCATCTAGGTTCGGGTCTGCGCCGTGAATCACCAGCATACAAAAACGAGTTGCTTTGGGGCCCACCAAGAACCCATTGACTATGGCAATGGATCAGCGCTAAATATGTTTAATTTCGCACATTTTCACCCCAAAACATGAACAACATCGACCAAGATCCGTTGTTCCTCTGGCAGGCCGCCCTGGTGTGCTCAGGCACCGGTCGAGGAGGTGTGGTAGAGCCCGCTGCCTGGACAAAATGCCGTGTTCAAAATGATGGGCTGCCGATGAGATGGTTTTCCAACATGGGTGACCCCAAAAAATGTGGCAGTTCATGTTCCATTTCGGAAGCGGGGAATGAAATTGGTGGCTGTAATTCGGGGCACACCGGCACATTTTTGGCCACATCCCGTAGTGCTTGTAAGTTACACCGTTACACCCAGGAATAGGTCCGGTAGACCCCCAAATTGCAATGTTAATGGTGCAAATATGGTGTTCAACCACTCTCAGACAACCTCGGGTATGGCTGGCAGATCCCCAGTACCAGTCAGCACCACCCTTCTTGTGGAGCCTTTCTCCAGGTGGACTTCAAAGCTACGTCCAGCTGTGCTCCTGGTCCTGATCGGCTGTGCGAGATGTTTGGCGCGGATGCCTGGTCTCTCAACATGTAAACGTTTGCTCAGAGTATACATACAATAGCAGTCTTTTTCACCCCGAGCACGCAATTGCGTGCGCGGCACAATCCGCTTGAGCGCCGGCCTGAACCCTGGGTCTATTCAGCGAAAAGATGCGAGGTGGCAAACACATCAAATATCAAAAAAGGTAAAACAAAAATGCACTGCCTTCAAAATCCATTGTCTTCGCTCTGCTCAAATCAAAACAGGTGCTACAAAGTCATTTGTTTTTTGTGCCGCCAAAAAACAACGTCTGATATTTTCTTCATTTAGGTGATTGTTATTTTTTCTGCTGGAAAGTTTTGTGCTTGTGATTCTTCTTCTTCTTCTTCCTCCTGCTCCTGCTCCTGCTGCTGCTGCTGCTGCTGCAGCATGCTGTCTTCCCACAACATACAGGTTGGCATTTGGGATCAAAGACTCGACGACGGGACCGTTGACAGAGTTTGCGGTAGTAGGGACTAGGAGTACCCAAAGACTCTTTGACGAGCTTTGATATGGGTTTTGCATGGCTTTGCCAGATTCTCGATTCAGTGAACCGTGTTGTTCAGCAGTTGAACATTCTCTGGTTTTTAAGTACGGGCAGGATCTTTTGTTCTTAAGGTTACTGCACTTACAGTCGTATGTTTCTCCGGTGCATCCTTGTACATGGCTGATTATATCCCCGTCAGATTTGTCTTTGTTCTTTGACCTCCCATTGTTTCCGTTGCGGGGTTGTCTCAAAATTTGGGACCTCATACCATCCCCTGGTTTCTCATCGTCTTCATGGCCGATCCCACGGCTCGAGACACACACAGTGGAACCCCAAAAGCCTTGACGACGCAAGGCCTTCCTGCCAAGCTCACCACAGGTGGCATTCTCAGGGTCTTTTTGCTGATTTAGGCTGTGAATGTATTGTATGCAAAGGTCAGGACTACCAAAGCATGAACTCTCGGATGAGATCCTGCTCCGAGATGTTCAGCATCATCGGCAGCAGAGGTTTGTCGTATTCGACCACCTTTTCAGTACCTCATTCCAAGAAACGACTGGATAAACACACTCCTTGGGTGGGTAGAAAGTCTTGGCACTTTGGGTCCGCAAAGACACTGAGGCTCCCCGAAGTTTGAATGTGGCCAAGTACTCTAGCAGCTCTAGCAAGCCACAAACAGAGGCAGGACAAAGAATGCAGTGCAAGAACCGGGGTCCTAGATTTTTACCAGATGTTTCACCAAATGTTTCGAGGATTAGAAGATCAGAGTGGTCATGGCAGCAGTCTTGTTTGGTTCGTCACAAGGAAGCGACCACCACGACCACCGGTAGCCCTGCGACCGAAGCCGCGACGTCTGACCCTGAAGCAGAGCGGCAACGGCTCTCTGCCGAGCGCTTGGACCTTGGTGGCGGAGGGGCATGGCACGGGTGACAGGACGTTTGAATTTACTGGTCTACAGGTCCCCTCAGCGTGGTTATTCTCTGTAATATGTTGTTGCTATACTTACTAATGAAAAAGTGGGATGATTTCTCCACAAAGCGGCTGCGAATTGAGTTTCTTCCATGACAGCTGCCATTTTTCGATTCGACATTTTCCTGGCAGCCATGGCGAACTCCCGGGGCATCACACTTCAGTGCTCCAGCAGCACGCAGCCTGCAGACATCTTGGCAGATGCCGACCCGTCATTGCTGGGGGTGCCAGGCTTGCATGAGGGAGGAGCACCTCGACTCAACTGTGTGTAAGTGTAACTATTTTTCCCCACCTGCCAGGTGAGGGTCTCTAGATT
>CAMXCT020000757.1:77500-92500 GCA_947184155.2 Cladocopium goreaui
TACTGTATCTATTAGATCTATTCGTATCTATCCAGAATTTGTATGAATTTGTGACTTACCTCAGAATACTTGGGGAATCTTGGGGAATAATTAACTTTCTCAAGTGATCTGCCTAACAACGATAATTGACCTTAGATGACTATGCAGGTGGGTGTTGCACCATCAGCTAGAAGAATGTTGTGAAAGTCCTCCGTTTAATTCTACTCACTGGTGCACTGGTGCACCATTGTTTGTCCACAGTCAGACGGAGTCAGCCATCCACAATTCCCAGGCTCAGCAAACATGGTTCTCTTGGCTTGCCAGTGTCTCTAAATCAAGTGGCTCCAACCCTTTCCCTTATTTGGCCAGTCCGAAATTCATCCTTCTTGTCGAAATTCCAGGGCCTAATTTTTGGAAGCACACGGTATACCAATTCTGTCCAATTCTATTCAGCTCCCAGGTTTGTTTTTGTGAAAACCATGGCATGTCAGTCGCAACAGCCCTCTGATGTCCAAGCAGAGTCAACAACCCCCGGGCACATACATATGCCCCCCAGGAAGAAGGGTCTAGAAAAATCCAAGAAGCGCAAGGAGTGCAAAAACCTCATATATGACTTGCTTATTAAGATATTGCGGGCTATGTTAGGCGGAGTTGGTTGACCCGGACTGGTTTCTGGAGTGTGGATTTGTGGATGTTGTTTCAATTTTTCAAGGGGTCTGGACCCTTGCAGCAAATGGCCGTCACTGAAGCATTATATAATTAATTCAGTGTCAGTGCCAATGCAGTTCGCTGCAAACCAAAGTTCAGATGTGAAAAAATGCGGGTGGTCGCAGCATGACCCCAGTTCTACATTCTATATGGGCACCAGGTGGCTTACCCCTCAAAGCCGAGCTCGATGCAGTTCTGATTTTAGCCTCTAGTGATGTAGCCCGGCGTGCTGGAATTTTTCAAATGTCGATGATCTTTCTATTTTAGCTTCCAAAGTGGCATTTCCAAGCTATTAGCAGTATGCCATCATTTTTGAGGCGATCGAATCCCAAGTGCTGTTACTTAAAGGAGGGCCATTTTTTGGGGAATTTTTTGAAATTATCAGTTTTTCCGTTTTGGGCACTTTTTTTGATTTCTGTTTCCCTGCTTCTTTGCTTTTCTGCTTATTTGATTTGTGCTTTTCTGCTTTTCCCCGCTTCTTTGCTTTGATGTTTCTTTGCTTCTCTGCTGCTCTGCTTCTCCACTTTTCTGCTTCTTTGCTTCTTCGCTTCTCTTCTTCTTCACTTTTCTGCTTCTCTGCTTCTTCGCTTCTCATTTTGGAGTTCGAACTTTTCCATTGTATATGCAACATTTTGGTGCTCACACTTTTCATGTTGCATTGTATTTTGCGACTGAGTTCATTTTAGTTCGGGTTGGTTTTAGAGTTGGTTTAGGTTCGAGAAGCCAAGAAGCAGAAAAAGCAGGAAAAAACACAAAAACAGAAAAGCAAAAGCAAAAAGCAGAGAATCAGAACAGTTATGGCAGCTTCCAGATCCAAAATACTGCAAATAGCAAGGAAAGCGGGCAGAAAAAGCAGATAAAACCAAACGGAAAAAACTATATGATTCCCAAAACAATTCCGGACCCTTACTTAAATCCTTTTCTTCTTGATTTGGATGGGAAAGAATGATGGTAAAGCCTAAAGGGATTTCTGGGGATCCCAGGTTCAGACAACTCCATTATTATTGGTTAAATCCCTAATTTACTCCCTCCTCTTTTCATGATTCAGTGAATTCCCGGAATTTATCACCCAGAATGGGAATCACGTTCGCAAGCGACCAGTATAACAATTAAAGGATCCCAGAATTGCATGATGGGAACATTTACAGAAAAATTGTTGGTAAAAGACCTTGGTCATTGGTCACCCTGCTGATTTCCTCTAAATATCAAACTATCGATAGTTGATTTTATTTTTATATTATGTATTATATATAATTAGATCGTAATTGCATTAGATCACATTTTTGGTGGATAAATCAGTGCGAATAGCCCATTGTGCTGGGAAACCCTCCAAGCACAAGCGGATTGATGTCGCGTATGGGCATGGTGAAAAGCTTGAGGTGTGGCTGCTTTGAAGGCAGCAGTAGATGAGGCGCGGCTGACTTGGGAAGTGGCTGGACAAGGGGCTGTCAAGGGGATGCAGAGCTCCAGCCTTGCCTTCAACAGAAGTTGCTGCCACTCCGGGGCATAGCGAACCGATGGCAGGGCGATTTTGGTAAGATCATCTCTGCCCTTGGCCTCCCGCTTTGGCTCCTTCCCGTTGTGGAGGTGCCTTTTAATGAAGGATCTGTGATAGGAACCACTGGTTGGCTGCTTTTCTGGTACGTTGCCTTGACTTTGTCCCATGTCAGAGAGACAGAGAGGTAGGAGCCACAGTGGAGCAGCGTAGGAGTGAACGGTAGATCTGTAAGCAGAGCAGGCCAAGAGTCACAACCTTGCCACGTGATTCTCAACTTCCTTCCTACCTAGTCTACTTGTTTTGTGCTGTCACTGCTGTCACTGCTGTCACTGCGCAGATTGTGATTGCCGTCCTGGAGCTGGGACTGATCTATGCTGGGATCAAGCTATTGCCACCAGAGCTGGGATCCCGAGGATTGATCCATATGGATTTCCACTTGGCCTCGGTCCGCCAAAAAGACGACAAAGATTGCATGTCGACAAATGTCTTTTAGGGTGTCTCAGAGTGATTTTTTTTCAACCAGACTGAATCATAGATCTGCAGTTCTATGCATACTCATCATACTCATGCGGCAATGGGTTCTTCAAAGCACTGTTTGGCAATACTTGGGCGCCTGCACAAAGTTCTGCAGGTTCTTCAGCTTTTTGCCACAGGAAGTTCGGTTGTTGCCTTGGATGATCTTGGATGCTTCGTGTCGCCTAACTGCGACAGTTCATCAACTTCCCGTGTTTCTCAAATGTACCTGTCAAGGTCATGGGAGCCAAATAGCCGAATAGCTTGACAGGTTAGCCATAAAATGGGGCTTGAACTATCCAACACCGAGGTCATGTGGCTTCTAGGTGGTTCCAGGTGAATAGATTGAGAGTTGAATTTGACCACGGACCCAGGTCTTTCTTGCAGATTGGCACCACAGAAACTCAGTGATTTGAGCTCATTGGTTGAAGGAAAAGTGTGCCCTTCTGATCCCTTCCAGCAATTCATGGCACTGGACGATATATCAGAGACAAACACCTTGTGGTTGATTGCTTATCGGATCAACACCATGCATAGAATGACTTCCGAATGAGACAATTAGAGCTTCTGTCACGGAATAGAAGCTTTTGGTTTTCAGACTGGTGAGTCATGCTTGCTGCACGAAACGTCTCGGCTATCGCGACTTTTCTTGCAACGGAGAGAACTGCGAGCTGCTTGGCAGTTTCAGATCTTTACTTAGGATGATTATCCCGAATTTGACGTGCCATATTTTGGGGACGGGTCGAAACCGCCGAGCAGCCAGCGAGACGCATGGAATCTACATAATTAGCCTCTTTGGGCCCAAAACCAGCCAGCCGTGAAAGCAGCTGCGGTCAGAGAACGAGGCTTTGAACTTCACATCATGGCCATGTGTAGACGGGCTGGAAAAATGACCAAGAGGGTAAGCGATATAATTGAAATGGGCAAGGGGTCAAGAGTTTTCTCTGAGGTTGATTTGAGTGCAAACGTTTGTCTTCACAATGTGGATCTACTGGTCACATGGCAACTGGCAATCACTATGCAGAAGCCCGAAGTTCCAAAAAGATAGCACGCAATGTATGGGGCTCTTTCAAAAGATCTGAGGAAGCCAAAACTGTCCAATTTCAGGGCCCATTTAGTAGATAATGATGGGCCAGTCATTTATGGATACATAGCTATAGCCAATTTATGATCCCATCAGAAACCCACGATTCCTAAACTACAGTCTATTCATATCGGGGGTACTAATTTTCATAGGAATTTCTCACTATTTTGGGTGTAACGTCCAGGCCATGCTGCAAAGACGCCGATCAGCAGGCGATGGGAAAGATGGGAAGTTTTCGATTGGGGCGTCCATTTTGGTACAGGATTTTTTGGCATGTTTTTTCGACCATGAACATGGCCAGAAATTTGGGCATCATCTATTTTTTGGGACAAAGAAATGTCACTGTGAAATGGATTTGGATCAGCATTTCGGCATTTGCGGAGTGCAAGGTGTCACTTTGATTGCACTGCTGACTCTGGTAGTTTGCAACCTTGCAGGCAGGGCCCTGAACTGTCAAGGTTTCAAGGATGATTTTGAGTTATAGTTAGTCAATTACCCTGGTGACATCTATATTTATCACCAAAAGCACCCAAAAGACTTGGATGTCTCAAAGTCTGGTTGACAAGGCGACTGGCTATTCACCTCTCCAAGAAGTACATTGACGCGACGAGCTGCCGCGGTGCCTGTCCCCTGCTCTTACAGCTTCTTTACCCATGAGAACAGTAGGTTTGTCCAAAACAACAGGGCACCCCCAAATTTCTGGCGGTTCATCATCATTTTTCCCTTCATTTTTCCCATTGAATGACCATAAAAAGTCGATAAACACGGCCAGGACAAGGTGCCACCGCCACGAGATCTAGAGCCTCAGTTGAGTCCTGATGATCCCTATGAGATGCCGCGGCACCGTTGGCACGCTTCTCTGGACATGTTGTCTGAAGATGTGGTAATGAATATGGATGATGAGATAACATGTGGTATTACCCCATGAATATGGATGGTAACATCTGATGATCCCTACAGTATAGCCCCAGTTTAAAAACCATGTGATGTTGGGAATATATTGGGAATATGATGATTGACCAATGAACATGCGCCAGGACTCCGGAAGATGAAAAAGATATGAATTTCTGGAAGTCGGGGCCCTGGGACTCCGAATGGGGAATTTGAAGATCTTCAGTGGATAATATGAGTGTGTCGGTCTGGTGAAAATAGAAGCCAAAGGTTTTGGTGAGGTTTAGACGTCAACCATATTACAGTATTAGATCTTAGGTTTGATCGTTTTTTTTGACATACCCAAGATCTAATACTGGATGTCGCCATAGCCAATGCTGGTTCTGCAGCTCAGGAGTGACTTTGATGACCTGCCAGCAGAGGAGAAGTTGAGGAGCCCTCTGGTGGTGCTTGGTTTTTTCTTCTTGGCTCTGCCATTCGTGGCTGGTGTCTATTACCTTGTCCTGCCCTCAATTTGGATATGGGTCGAGCTTTGAGTTCCTGAAAACCGTAGCGGATTAGCGGATTTGCCATCCATATTGGATCGCAAATCATCCCATTTCACGGTACCCAAGTGGACCTTTAAACTTAAACCTTGAGATGGTGGCGTTTCAGTGCCTCAGCTCCAAATCTGTTTCTGCCTCACATCTTGCCTCCGAATACCTAGGTGACCGGAGGAGGGCTAGACGAATGAGATGTAGGATTCAGTTTTCAGCCCGGACTTTCAAGATGTTCCATGGCCCAAGACATATCAAACACTTACCCAGCGGACCATCTTTGAGCCGAGAAATTGAAATTACATGGTGCAACAAACATTTTCGTTGGACTCAAAAGGTACTTTGAACTTTGTCATAGCAACATCAACAGGAGCTTGGCAGCTTCAACTGTGCATACTGTGCATGCTGTTACCAGCATGCTTTGAAAAATATCCTCTGTGCCGAGCTCTGGCACCCTCTTTTCGATTGACTTTTTGTCATCCCCATGCATTCTACGGCCAATACGGCTAGCGTTTTCGAGAAAAACACAGCTGGCGTTTCAGGCGTGCAGAATCGATAGGTCCGATAGGTGATGTGTTGAATATGAAGAGTTGGGACTTAGACACGACTTGCATCTGGGATTTCGATGACAGATGGTGTTGTGATGATGTCGGAATTGGCGTGTTTGAAACACACCAAGAAACTTGTCAACTTGTGAGACAGCGAATGACATTTGGATTTTTGTTCTACCTACATTTACATTTAGGGAGACTTTCCTTTTGCACAGGGGTTACTGTCAACTTTCCATAGCTCTGCCCTTTCCTTCAGCTGCTGGGACCGGGTCCGGCCACAAAATTCACGCGCCTATGTCGTCGAAAGCTCAGCTCAAGGAATGGCAAATGTCCCGGTGGGTGTTTTCTGGAGGGTTGGAGTCATACCCGAGTCATAAGACCCACCGAGGCCCACGCAGGCTGCGAGTGATGAGAATGGGTTTATTGCCGCTCGCCAGTAGCTGATACGGTTGCTCCTGTGATGTCTTTGTTTGATTTGGGAGCACTTTGACAAAGCTTCTTTTGCACCATCACAGGCCCTTCTGGCCTGACACAATGCTTTAGTTACTTTAGTTTAGTTGCTCGCTGACCCAGGACGTTACTATCCCGGATCATGATGACAAGGCAGCTCAGGGAGCCCAGGGAACCCCCAGGCCGCTGAAAAAGTCGCTTCTTCAGCACGAGGCGCTGAAAGAACTGCTCATCTGGCTGGATGGTGGAACCCTCATCTGGACACTGTGACAAGTTATTGCAACTGAGTGCAGATCAAGGGCTACTCGCAGATACATGGAAGAGTCGCCGTATGTCGATGTTTTATGCAGTCTGTGATGGCAGTTCTCTATAAAGCACCGGCATCCAAGGTTCAGATGGACAGGCTCCAACTTCGTTGCCTGCAGGCTCCTGCCATGCCATGGTCTTAATGTGATCCTCCCAATGGGCAAATGGTTGGGTGCAGCATGGCCCATGGCATCCATAGCCAGGCTGGGACAAGGCTTCGGCCGGTCAGCGCTTATCTGAGCATCTTCGGTGCTGCTGCCATGTTTCTCTAGAGATCAGATGGTAACATTTGGCAGGATCCCCGGCGTTGTAAAATGGGAAGAATTTTTGGCATACACTTGGGCATATGCCATCATGAGTGAGACAAACCACTTACTAACCATTTGGCTAGGTTCGGGAATCATTCCACTGTGCACTGCACCCTGCCAGGTTGATTGATTCAGAAATCGCCCGCAAAATGAAAGGCAGATACCATGTGCAGAGGGCTACAGGATTTTCACGCTATAACTAGTTTTGTTGACTCCCACAGAATCTTCATGCTGAGGCAACCCAGTTGGCTGACATTTGGGGCATGCGCTTTGAAGCAATGCATCTGCTCACATGCCTCCCGAACAGGGCTGGAAGATTTGAATGCCCACTTGGCGGGCCTTCAGATTCAGGAGCAACCTCTGCATTGTTTTTTGCAGCTGTCAATACCCAGGCGGTCAGGCAAAGCACCAGAGTTTCCAGCTGCTGCCAAGCAGATTCCTGTGGCCCAAAGGAGGTGCAAGCGCCTCCCAAACAGCCTGGCACTGGTGCCATCTTTCTGGGCGAGGGTCGAGTGGAGCTGGTACCGCAACGTGAGGGAGCACAGAACGGGAATGCCTCGGTGGTGAAGTGCGACAACAGGGGGTAGCAGTGTAAACATGGTGGTGTTCATCAAGTTGCATGCAACATGTATTGAGGCGATTGCTTCAGATACTATGGATTTGATATGTCTATCTACCTATCTACCTAGCTTTGTATCTAACTTAGACTAACTATCCAACTGACTGACTGGCTGGCTGGCTGACTGACCAACTGTAGTGACTGTAGTGACCCCCAAAAAGAATCAAAAAGTTAGCAAAGCAAATCCAAACCCAACATATCAATGGACTGGTTTAAGGGAAAATCTACAGGAAACCATGGTTTTTACCATCAAATATAGGGCTTTCCTGTAAATTTTCCCATCATCCAATTCTATGAACATATTCATGACACACTTTTTCTATTTTTAAAAAGTTGCTATTGGATTTTGAACAGATTTGGGAACCAGCCTCTCGGGTCCCAGACTCGGCTCCTTGCTGTGGAGCTGGCCGTGGGGGTCTCAAGGGGTGCCAGGAGAAAAGGATGACACAGGGTAGGGGGCAACATGGAGGATAAATGTAGGTAAGGTATATACATACGTATATATATATACATGTAATATGATTACAATATATATATATATTATATTGGATTCTATTGTAGTGTAGTCTGTTGTAATGTATTGTAGTGTATTGTAGTGTCTTGTAATGTATTGTAGTGCATTGTAGTGTATTGTAGTGTAGTGAATTGTATTGTATGATATTGTGCTACAGTACATAAATCTGGCGCAACCGATGTTTGATATATGGCGATTCGACTGCAAAAAATGGATGGACCAATCCAGGGTCGAAATGGCACTCGCCTCCACGTGAGGTGAGCAGACCCCAGTGTACACTCCCAGGGTGCCGCAGCATCCGATAACAACTTCCGTAGTAGCCTTAGTGAGGTTCAAAAGAGGCAGAGGCAGAAACCGCCAGCTTTGACATGTCAAGAACGATTTACATAGTTTGCGTTTGCGTTCAGTTTGTTGGTGCAGTTGCTTCAAGAAGTGAAGTTTCTTGAGGTTCAACCGTGAATCTGCCATGTTTGTTGTGGTTTCTGCTTTTTTGGCTACGCGGATGGCAGTGATGATCTCCATGGCTTTGTTTGAATGTTTTGGTTGTTGTGAATTTGCGCATTGTGAATTGTGAAGAACTTCCCTCTCGCTTGAGCCATTTGAAGCTTCGGCAAGCTCTTACTGCTATTGCAGGAATTGGTGCGTGCGCAACGTCTGGCACTAATCACCACCGTGAGTGCGAACACAACTCGTGAAGTAGTCGCTATGGCAATTCCATGCAGTTCCTGTTGTTTCTACATGTTTCTACTTCGTAGATATCGACGCCGCGCAAAAACTTAGGCAAGTCCATCTCCTGCCTTCCAGCGTATTTCATCGACACCCGCCACCTTCAGAGGGAGGATCTACAAGGTGCGTGCTGCACAGGTTCCCGTGAACTGGTTTTGGCATGTTTTGGCTCTTCTTTCAGATGAGAATCCTTCCTGCTTCTGAGTTCACTCTGCTTCCTCCCTAGAATTTCCTTCACAAATCTTGATAGATCATGAATCATTAGGAGGGGTAACTATCCGAAATTGCCTCAATTTAAGGTAATGAATTAATATTATTATTGTAGTTTATTCAGATGAATTGCCTTGTCGAAGCGCTAGGTGCCTGGCACAGCTTCGGCTGGATGCTTCATGGTGCCGACGGTGCCTGTGCCCAACACTGCAAGCGTTCCCACCATTCGCGCGCCGTCCTCCTCTTGGCTCCGTTTCAGCCGTGAGTCACTGGTTGGCTGGAAAGTTCGCGGGAAACCATAGGTCTTTAAAAGCGAAATATCGGGTGAAGTTCTGTCGATTTTCCGCTTGATCCAGTTCTGAAGTTCTGAGACTGAGAGACTTTTTGTGGCCCAGCAGTGCCGCATGTGCTGGCCTTCAAGGTCTCCGATTGTGACAGTGCGATCTGGCTCAGTAGGTGCTTGTTGCAGCTTTGTGACTGACCAAGTGAAGTTTGGACAACTTCCAAAGTTGCTTGATTTGGGATGAGTTGGGTGTAAGTCAAAATTAATTGACCTTCAAAATGAATGAATGTCTGAGTAGCAAGTTTGTGGGTCTGTTGGTCCCCCTATTGAGACCCATACCATACCCAATTGAAATGACTCAAGAGTTTGCAAGGTGCTGGAACACGAGTGGTGACTTCTGTGCCGGTGCAGTGTCACGGTGCCCAACGGTAGATTTGGCAGCCGGGATCCCGGCTGGGCTTCGGCTTGATTTCTGATTACCCATGATACCACCAAACAGGCTAGGCTATACGGCCATGTAGGCTATACGGCCATGTAGGCTATACCCCAATGTTGTTGGTTGTGTTTGCCCACTGCGTATCATTTGGCCACCCTCGAAGACTACCTTTCCGCGGCTCAACATAGGCTGGGATCCAATCCAACACCTCCCAACATTGCATCGGAAATGCGTCTAATTTCAGGATCCGAATTCATTTGCAGTATTCCCCTATGAATTTCGACCTGTGGCGCAATTTTGAGCAAGCCCCAGGCCCCAGCATATTGGATTCTATTTTTATTGAGATTTTATCTCGATGTGTTTATTGTTTAGATCCTCGTGATCAACGATTCAATCGCCACTATACCTGCTTAGATCCCCTTTTGTTGCTTAAGATCGGTTACTGTAAGTTAAATCACATTTTTGCATGGTTTGTACATCCACTGTTACCATTGTTGTTGCTTCAATTGTCATTTTTCTTGCTTCAACTATGCCTGATTGCTCTTTTCTTGTACAACCATAATGGCATACATAGAAAATGGATTTGAACCACTGTGTATATGTGGACACATAATATACACATGCAGATTTTACTACACTATACAAAGTCAAAAATCCAACAATCGACAGGTACCCCAGGTAGCCCTCGGGTGTTGAACCCCGTCCACTCGCCAGACTCCAGGAGCGGCGTTTTGGGATGGGATTTTTCGAAACAACAAAGCATTGGCTGCTAAAGTCTATTTGAATGGGACTGTAATGGGATTTAAAGGGGATTTAAAGGGGATTCTTTTTCCATCAGAGACATGGGGATATTGTTGATATAGTTGATACACGATGGTTGGTTGACGATCATCTAGCTTCGACTAGCTGGGAACCAATTGAATGAGATGGGATAGGGGTGGTTTTGATTGCTCAAGTGGAGAAATCCGGAGAGAAGTGAAACAATCTAGATTTCTCAAAATGGAAACAGAAGAATCTAAAGAAAACTGGAAGATGACAGGAGTTTTTCTAATACTTATTGAAGCCTTGTGGAAAAGCAATCTGGAACAATTCTGGAAGTTATTATGGGATTTTACTAGATTTTTGCGACAAGAACTTCAAGTAAATCCGGAGAACAATGGAACATGTGGAATTGGTGAAAGCGTGGGAGATACAACTCAGTCAGGATAGAGAAGGACAAAACCGTCAAACGACAGTCAAACTTTCAAACCATAATAGTAATATTAATAATAATAGTAATAATAATAATGATAATCATCAACAATAACAAGAACAAGAACAAGAACAAGAATCACAATCGCAATCGCAACCACAATCACAATCAGTTAGTCAATCCAAATCAGGATGCCCCCGGGCACAATGATTTAAAACTTTTCAAACTTAGCAGAGTTGACTTCCAGATTGCAGGATTGGAGATGCGGGCTTGTCCATGAATGGTGTATAGTATAGACCAAATGGCGCCAGGACACGCTGCAACAGCCCAGTTCCAGCTCCAGCTCAGCTCATAGGAGCCGCGATTTTCCCAAAGGAAACTGGCGGGCGAGCCGTGGCAATCTTGGTTGTGGTGCGAGGGGTATCAGGAAACTGATCAATGCTATAGTATTCATGTATATTTTTTGCATGTATGCATGAATGCATGCATGTAGGGATATAGGTCTGCAGGTATATAGGTATGTAGGAATGTAGGTATGTAGGGATGTAGGTATGTAGGTACGTAGGTATGTGGGTATGTGGTATGTAGGGTATTTGGGTATCTATCTATTTATCTACCTATCTATCTATCTATCTACCTATCTACCTACCTATCTATCTATCTACCTATCTATCTGTCTATCCTATCCTATCCTATCCTATCCATTCCTATCCATTCCTATCCATTCCATCCATCCATCTACCTACCTACCTATCTATCTATCTATCAATCAATCATTCTATCGATGTACCTATGAACCTGTGTATCTATGTATGTATGTCTTGTCTTGTCTTGTCTGGTCTCGTCTTGTCTTGTAATGTATTGTAGTTTATGTAATGTACATGTAATGTACAGGTAATGTCATGCAATGTAATATACGCATGTATTCAATGTATGCAATGTATGTACTTTGTGTAATGCATGTAATGTCATGTAATGTAGTGTGCTGTAATGTAGTGTACTGTAAATATAGAGCAATGCACTGCAATGTAATGTCTTGTGATGTGATGTAATATATGTAAGGTTTGTAATGTATATAATGTATGTATTGTATGTATTGTATGTACTGCATGTAATTCAATGTAAGGTAGTGAATGTAGTGTAATAAATTGTATTTTGATGTACTGGACTGTATTGTTCTGCATTGTAATGTACAGTACTGTAATGCAATGTAATATATTGTAATGTCATGTATGTTTCCAATGCAAGTAGTTTAATGTACTCTATGTCCTATATGTGTTGTATGTACTGTATGTACTGTATGTAATATAATGTACTGTACTGCAATGTCATGTAATGTATACAATGTAATACAATGTAATATGTAATTTATGTAGGTAGGTGTTCTGCTGGGTCCCAACCCAATCGGCAGCACCAAACCCCTGAGCCCGTAGATTTGATCGCTTCTTTGCAGCCATTTTTGACCCACAGATGATGGGATGTCTAAGTTTTTGAGCCATTCTCCCTTGAATCCAAAATCCAAAATTGCAGTTTCCACAGCAAAAAAAACAAACAAAACCATTTTCACAGAGCCTCAAATGCCCGGTCAATTCAAGATGGAAAGCCTTGTTGTTGAATAACCAGTGGCTTGGGGTATGTCGATCGAAGGGATGGGCATTCCTCTAATGCCAGGTATGCCCGGCCCTATGTGTTTTTTTTAGCTCAGGACATGGCATGCCACAGCGCCATGGGAGCCGCCCCCCGAGGGCTGCACATGTGGCACAAACGCCTGGAGTCCCAGGGTCGTTTTAACTATTCAACATACAACTTTAGGTTCAACATGTTTGAACTATTCCCATAGAAAACTGCAAGATCTTGAATTGCAAGTGACCAACATGGTACTTCTCTTCGACCGAAAAGTTGCTGAGATTCTCCCAGTTTTTGCCAGAGCCCAATACCAGTCCCGTAGGTATGTGGGTCCCAAAAATCGAAGCCTCCAAATTCCTCATCTGATCAAGTCTTGGATTGGGACCTCTGGGTTGCTTGGTGGACACCCCGAATTTTTTGGACCCATGATCCATCACCTCCTGGCGGCGGCATCATGGTCCTCACCGCTGGCACCAAGGTCCTGGCAGGCTGCGATGCCTCAACATGTCTTGGGCCCTGGCTGCCATCCACCATGAAACATGATCGTGTACGGCTCAAATTTTGGGGTACCACCAATGGACATTTCTGTACATTTCTGTTTTGGTTGCCTTTTCATACTATGTGAAGCATTGAATTTGGGGGTCAAGAACTTTCTGTCCAGTCCCATTTTTAAGGTTTAGGACTGGGGATTGCTAGTCTGGTGGGGAGTGCCTCCAATATTGGACACACCCATTGCTTTCATGCTATGTGCATGAGACTGAGACCTTTCGAATGAACATCTTGACTATCGGGACATGTCCTGACGGTGCCTTGAGTATTCCTGAAGTAAAAGCAGGGACAAGACCTGCAGTGAAGAGTCAGCAAGGAGCGGGATAAGTTGGGTTTTTTGGAAAGGATCCTGTGGATTGATCCTACTGGTAGAGTCATTGAAGCTTTGATTCTTCGCAGTCTGAACTTTTTCCAGGTGAGTTCGCGGTTCATTTTGGTCTCCCCCTACATGGCAGAGGTGGCCAGTGGAATCGGAACCTACAAGTCTGGGTTGCACATTGCAACTGAGCTCCATGTGGTGAGTACTTTGTTGTCTAGTAATAGAAGCAAAGACAAGAATATCATGCTGTGCACCACACTCACACACTCACCATGAGGGCATGATTTTATTTCGCAAGTCCATCCACTCCACGATGTGCCCTGCTTTCTGTGTTGGATCAACCTTACGCACATGAGCCACATCAGCTCCATCAGTTGGTGAAACCTGATTTTGAACCATTTCCCGATGATCCCTGGAGTTCCCAAATTCGTGGCTGTCCAAACGTGGCTTACGAAGCTATTCCTTCCATGTTCCTGGAATTTGTGCTATCTTCGCCAGGCGCCGCGCATGGAAAGATGTGCCACGCCCACACGGGTGGCTTCGAGACCCCGAGCAGGCCACGACACCTTGCTGATTTGTGAAGGTGTGAAGGTCTGAAGGTCTCCAAAAGTCACTTTTTGAAGCTTTCTTTTTGGACCCAACCCAGAGGGCCAGACCCTGCAATGGCCAGGTGCGAGCCCAACGAGGCCCCTGAGAGAGAACACCTGGGGGGCCAGAATTTCCCCTTCAAATGGAGAAAATTTTTGGCATTTGTGGAGGAAAAAAACATATTTTTTATTTTTCTTTGGGACATTTTGGGTGTCAATTGTTGGTGAAGTACACTCCATGCTGCCACTGCGCTGCGAGTGTCAGGCCTGCGATCGTGCACAGGATACACACACCACGAGGCTGAGACATGGCGCAAGGTTGGGTATGATGAGAGGAAGCAGCAGAGACCATGTAATTGTATGTATTTGTACATACGGGCATTTACAGACCCACTGATTCTGATGATTTTTCGGGTGTTAAAACAAGGCATTTTTTTTGAAGCCTCCAATGACCAATGCACCTTTGATGCAACGGTCAGCTCCACTCACTTCGCTGCGCAATCTTCTGCTACTCAAAGTGGTTGAGATACCAGGATGGCCAATTCATTTAGAAGCTGCAGTCCTCCAGGCCACTAATCCTTAGCCAGTTGGTAGCTAATGCTTAAAAGAGAAAGGACCTCCCGGCTGTGACTGGCCGAAGCACTGCCGGACACCAAAGAAGTGATCCGGCGAACTGTGGCCGCTGCTAAAAATCCTGTGATTTTGACCGCTTGCCACATCCAAAAAGATGGAATTGATGTCCATGTCATGACCAGAAAGGAAGCATCATCAAAGTGCAGGTAGGATGTTGACGAGCAATCAATTCTACCGCTGGCAATGCCAGGTACATTTCCATGAATTTTCCATCCAAATAGGTGAATCAAACCTGCCAGCCAGTGTCGATTTTTTCTATATTTTCACATGAAGAGTTTTTCTAAGATTCTCATCAGAATCGCATCGCACAACATTTTTATAATCTTTTTGGGATGTGATGAATCCTGGTATTTTTCGGTCTATCCATGTCTATCCTATTTGACTCCGAAAAAAAATCCCCTGTTTTTTGGCTCAGCCGTGGATGTCATCGGCGGCACCTCGGAGGGGCGTTCGCCATGAGTGTTGGGGCGGCCCAAGGGCGA
>CAMXCT020000757.1:97500-107500 GCA_947184155.2 Cladocopium goreaui
CATTTTAGAATCGTTTGGCTTAAAATCACGGGGAACTCGCAATCCATTGAACTGTCCGTTGGTCGAAAACATGACGTCAGTCGTCCATGGACCAGCTGTGGCCGTCACCCCAGGCACTCATACGTACGTCGAAATGCAGTGATGTGCGTCTTCTCCATCGTCAAGAGCTTTGGCGTCGAGGTCTTACCGGAGGTGGGTCTGGAAGACTGAACACCTTCTGGAAATAGCGAACTTTTCCAACCAAGTGGTTGTAGATCAATGTCCAATGATTGGCATGTGGTTGTTTCATTCAATTCTATGGTTGCTTCGAGTAGGGTAGTGGATGAAAACCCTCAACCCTCAGCTGCTTCTCCTTGCTCTTTGTCAGGCACCTGAGGATATTGAGCAGCTGCTGTTGGTTGAGGGCGATCTCTCAACGAAGCGTTGGGGGCAGAGTTGGGCTGTTCGAACTGCGACCCATGGAGTTACCCATCCGACTCCGTCCGTGACATGAGGTAACGCTTTCCTCATGCTCGTGAATTGCGACCAGGAGCTGCAAGCAATGGGGGTCGCATTTTGCAAATGCTTCCATCCATGTCAAAATTGTCAAACACATTGTTTGAAGACACACAACACACAGGTATTGAGAAGTTGGTAAATTGAGTTGATGAAGGATTTTTTCTGTGGCAACATGGGCCACATCTAATGTTTGCCTTGCATGACCCAGCCACAGGAGAGGGCCATCAAGTACGTCCTGAGCTTGCAAGACCAAGCAGCACACTCAGTTCCCCAAATGTCATACACATCATGTGAGGGTGAGGATTTGGAGGTGTGATGAAAAAAACAACCTGCCTGCTTCTCCATTTTGACTTGGTTGCCCGAAGTCTAACAATCTATGCTTGGTCACAAATATGGGGATATTCAAGATTCCAGAATCTCAGTCCGACACACAGCTGGGGGTCCCAACACCCCAGAGACAGCTTGGAGCAACCCTGAGGTGAGTTCCATGGGTGACATTTTCCAGCTGGCGGTTTTGGAGCTGGTGCGAAAGGCACCCTGTCATGGGAAGGGAAAACTGTGGTTAGGAAAATTTGTTCCAAATCCATCTCTCTGTTTGAGCTTCGGATTCGATCTTTCCAATGGGCATGCACATTAATGTGGTACAAACAATACCATAGCCAGCCAATCGGGGATGGTTCAGAACAAAGCCACTTCTGGTAGTCCTGGAAATGGCTTATTCTTCCAGATCTCCATTACTCAGTTGCTCAGTACTCCATCCTTTGGTCCTTTTTTATCCCCAGTCCAGTCCTCCAATGCAGAGTGCAACGTGACAGGTTTGCCGCTCAACGTCAGTGAACAAGGGTCGATTCCTCCGCATTGCCACCTGACTCAGCATTGAGAGTGGCAACTGACTGCCACTTCACGTGGGTCTGAAGCCTTGAGACAGTGTTGGCTTCAATTGATGCTGAGAGATGGCTCAGAACAGCCTTGACTGCAATCATGTTTGTCATATTTCTGACCTGACATACCTACTCTTGATTTTCCTTTTCAGTGGGACTTCATGGTGTTGTGGCCTGCTCTTTGTTCCGGCGCCTAAGCCTAGGACAGATAAATGACACGCGGGGTTTCATGGACACCAGCCATGAGATCTTGAGGGCTCTTGTATGGTTTCATCTTCATTGCATGTGGTTGTGCATCCATTAAATTATTATTGGTAAATATTGGCAATACGCATCACAATTCGTGCTGATCTATCCACTTGATGGATTTTGCGGTGCCAAGCTGCAGGTTTTTGATTTGGCAGCCTCCTCTTCGACCGCAGTGCTGGAACCCCGGAAGCAAGTGAGGCAGAAAGGCTTGGAGGATATGGAGAACTTGAGCGTCAAACATGGGTATATAAATCGGCACAGATGCTATACATATGTACACATAACCGCATATATATATATACATACACACATACACATACTTGTCAATTTATAAGTATATATATATAATATATGCACATGCATACATATTTGTTTTGTATATAATCATATATGTATATCAATATACGTATGTACCGTATGTTCGATGATGTTTGCATAAATGCAGTATATCAAGATCCACGAGAGATCAGTGATGCTCCGGGAATTGATCCTTAAAGATCCCCGCTGGGCCACCAGGTCCTATGAGTGCGCCTCCAGCTTAGTGACGCTCTCCTCATCTCCTGTAGCCATCCATCAAGCAGCACAGGCGTGGAAAACTTGGGACAACTTTTAAGCTTTTAAGGTGCGTCGTGAGATTCAAAATTTGAATTGAAAGACCAATTTCTGCTGGGACTGGAAAGGAAACTTCGGCTTTGTTGGAAGTTCATGGTCAAGTGTCTTACTCTGTGATCGATTTATTCACACTCTTTCACTATCCTCTCCGGTCATGTTTTCTTTTTGGCCCAAACAAAAGGGGTACAGACTTGGATGATTCTGTTCTGGTGGTTGAATAAACTCCCTGTCAATACTGAGACTGTACGCAAAGGAAATGGGAAAGTGGTGGCTTAAAAATGCTTAAAACGCTTTTCCTGGGCACTGCCTCAGGCGTACGTGCAGCTTTTGACTGAGCAGTCGGACAACAACGTCAAGCCCTCCGGCAGCTGTTGGATCATCCAGCGCTTGTATGTGCTGCATACCCATGCCTTAATCCGCAGGTTCATCCACCAAAATTGGGCATGGAACCACCAAAGCCATGGATGGCTCCCCTTTTCGAGGGAATTGGAAGACCATTTTGTACCCTGGGAAACACATCATGGTTATTGACCGCCCATCTCGTGAGTGGTTTCATTTCTCTTTTCATTTTCCACCCTATTGTATGTGGGATCGTTGATGAGTATTTCTGGAATAGGTTGAAGTAATCACCAATCACTTGTCATTCCTGGGATGGGTATTCAACTATAGCTGTTGGGAAAACTGTGGGCACGGAGGCTGATTGTTTTGGACCGCTTGCGGGACGTGCAGAAACACCACAAGCAGGCAGGCTTCGGTGAGGACACTGATCATGTTTAATTACTCAGTTTACTCGCTGGTTGCCAGAAACCACTAAATCACCAAAAAATGAAGCGGGGAAGTGGACTTCAGGAAAAATATGACTGCTGCCTTTGGAAGTTCTGGAGTTCCTTGCTGGACCATTGCCATGTTATTTTTTTTCTGAAGCAATTGCAGGTCATGGAGGGAATGGTCATGGACATCTTCCGTGCTCTGAGCTGTCCCTCCCTGGACGTGCGGAAGAAGGTAGCAAACTCAGCAGTTTGTCGGCCCCAACGCTTCTGCCGTTGGACACTTGGAGTCAAAGTGAGATTCTTCATTGACTGGTCGAGAAACTCTGAGCCGTGGTTTGCTTTTTCTTCATTCACCCTGTTTTCCTTGCGGTGTTTGGGTTTCGTGATGAATGTCACACGTCTGTGCCTGCTGTTCTGCCGATCAAGTACATCAAATCCACGGTAGTGGATCCAAATCAGACACGTAAACAGGATCTTCCAAACGTTCTTTACCCATGCCACAATGTGCATGAACCAAAACGATCCCATATTTCTGATCCAGTTTGCTTTCCAACAGTCAATGCAAGAAACAAAGTGTATACAAAGAATTCATTTCCTGTGCGATGCCACACTTTCAGCCCATAGCCACCTATCAAGAGCTGCATCGCTGCGTCCTCAATTTTCCGTCCGCAGCCATGGCACCAACCACGATCTCGGCCCCGGGGCGTTTTCTGTCGCTGCCCAAATCGGTCGCGAGCGTTGGAGTAGATGCGTGGAACAAGAAGGTGTGAGCTGTTGAGTCGTTGAGTCCAAAAAATCCGGATTTGATATGCACATCACCAACCATTCTTTGGGATGACAATGATGTAGGCGGCAAAAAAAGGGTCTTTCCGAAAGCTGGAAACGATTGACATTTAAAAGGGAGGGCTATTTATTTTTGTTTTTTTTTTCCGCGGCAGGTTTCGGATTTTTTTTGGGTTCCTGGTTCTATGCTTTCCTGTTTCTCTGCTTTTCCTGCTTCTCTGCTTTTCCTGCTTCTCTGCTTTTCTGCTTCTCTACATTTTGCTTTTCTCTGCTTTTCCTGCTTCTCTGCTTTTCCGCTTCTCTACTTTTTGCTTTCCCTGCTTCTCCGCTTTTCTGCTTCTCTGCTTTTCTGCTTCTTTGCTTTTCCGGCTTCTCTGCTTTTCCGCTTCTCTACTTTTTGCTTTCCCTGCTTCTCCGCTTTTCTGCTTCTCTGCTTTTCTGCTTCTTTGCTTTTCCGGCTTCTCTGCTTTTCCTGCTTCTCTGCTTTTCCGCTTCTCTACTTTTTGCTTTCCCTGCTTCTCTGCTTTTCCTGCTTCTCTCCTTTTCTGCTTTTCTGCTTTTTGCTTTTCCTGCTTCTTTGCTTTTCTTTTTCCCTGCTTCTTTGCTTTTGTACTTCTGTGCCTTTCTACTTCTACTATTCTACTTTTTCTTTTCTTCAGTCATGTGTTTTTGCTGCTCCACTTCCTGCTCCTTTGCTTCTTTGCTTCCTGTCTTTACTGTCTCTTTGTCTTTCATTTTCTTTGCTTTATTCTGTTCTGTTTGTATCCTAAATGAAACCCTAGAGAGAGACCCTAGGTGAAACCCAAAGAAACCCTAAAGAAATCCTGATAAGAAACCCTACATGAAGCCCTAAATGAACACTAAAGAAACCAAAAATGAACCCTAAAGAAACCATAAATTAATCCTAAAGAAACCATAAATGAAACCCTAAAGAAACTTTAAATGACACCCTAAATGACATCCCAAAGAAAGCTTACACAACACTCTGAAAAAAAACTAAATGAAACCTTAACCGACACCTTAGCTGAAACCCTAAATTGACACCCTAAAGAAATCCTAAATGAAACCCTAAATTGACACCCTAAAGAAATCCTAAATGAAACCCTAAATTGAAACCCTAAATGAAACCCTAAAGAAACCCTAACTGAAACCCTAAAGAAACCCTAAAGAAACCCTAAATGACACCCTAAATGAAGCCCTAAAGGAACCCTAAAGGAACCCACTTGACCGTTTAGAAATCGTGAAAAGACATCCTGATAAGAAACCCTGGAATGAAGCCCTAAAGAAAGCTTAAATGAACTCCTGAATGAAACCCTAAATTGAAGCCCTAAATTGAAGCCCTAAATTGAAACCCTAAAGAAACCTTAAATGAGACCCTAAATGAAACCCAAACTGAAACCCTAAATGAAACCCTAAATGAAACCCTAAACGAAACCCTAAAGAAACCCTAAATGAAACCCTAAAGAAGCCCTAAAGAAACCCATTTGAACGTTTAGAACTCTTGATAAGAAACCCTGATGAGAGACCCTGCATGAAACCGGGAAAGGCCCTGAATGGAACTCTAAAGAAACCCGAACCCTAAAGAAACCCTAAAATGAAACCGTAAAGAAACCCAAAATTAAATGAAACCTTAAATGAAACCCAAAAGAAACCTGAAATGAAACTCTAAATGAAACCCTAAATGAAGCCCCAAATGAAGCCTTAAATAAAACCCTAAATGAAACCCTTAATGAAACCTTAAATGAATCCTTAAATGAAAGCCTAAAGAACCCTCAAGAGACCCACATGAACGTTTGAAGCACCAAAATGTAGCAAATACCATGCAATTGAGAGGTTGAAATGCGAACATATGACAAATACCATGCAAAATGGAAGGCACACGTGGCCAAATGTAGCAAATACCATGCAAAATGCAAAGTGACCATGCCAAAATGTAGCAAATACCATGCAAAACAGGTTCTAGTTCCAAACTGTTGCAAATACAAGGCAAATGGTACCGGGAAAGAAAGGCAAAAAAAAAACAAAACCTGAGGCAAACAAATTCCAAAAACTATTCTACACCCATTTAAAAGCCCTCCATTTATTTATGGTCTTTAGAAGCCAGACAGCAATGGGTTTCGGGTGTTCCCACGTTCCAGGCGCAGCTGGCGCAGATGCTGAAAACATTGGACGGATCGTGCAAGGCTCCATGGGGTGGGTAAACCCCAGTCCTGGATCAGATGGGGCCAGGATTGTAGCAGGGATGGCAGGTACAGGATCCAGATCTTCAAATTTGTGGTTGTCAAATGAAGGTTTCTTCGAGGACCCCCAAATCCATTTCCTCATTTGTATGTGTTCTATGCAGGAAAACAATGGTTTGAGGGGTAACCGGGTAAATCAATTTTGAGAAGCCACAAAGCAACAAAATATATGATTTCCCAGTATTTGATAAATCACCATTGATTCCCTACCGCAGCAGCATGATTTCGAAAGGCGAGAACCGTCAGCGAAGTGATGCAAGAAGTGCGCGGCTTCTTCACTCTAGGCCATTTGCTCTATGCATACGCGGCTTGGCACTGTCCGAACAGAACATGTTGTTCCCAAACAGCGTAAGCTAATGGGGTCTTCAGCCCAGAATAGCTCCGGTGTGCACTGGTGCAGGCGCCGGGTCAGGTTCAACGAGGTTCCCGAGAAGGTTCCGAAGGTTCCGGCCAGGTCAGGTTCAACAGGAAGGTTCCGGAGGAGGTCGGGGAGGCTTTGGTGCAGAGCCAGGTCAGGTTCAACAGGGTTCCGGAGAAGGTTCCGGAGAAGGTCTGTGAGGCTTTGGTGCAGAGCCAGGTCAGGTTCAACAGGGTTCGGGTTCAACAGGGTTCCGGAGAAGGTTCCGGAGAAGGTTCCGGAAAAGATTCCAGGAAGCTTTGGTGCAAAGCCAAGTTAGGTTTAACGGGTCGTGGAGAAGGTTGCAGAAGCCAAGCCAGGTCAGGTTCATTTAGCTCACGGAAACCCAGCTGAGGTTTTTCCAGCGCTTGGCTTCGCAGCACGCTTCAGAAAGATTTGTAAAAATAACATGTTGCGGCTGTTGGGGAGACCGCCGAAGCTTATTTTTTTGCAGAGATAGTATTATGTGGGCTATACTAGTGGCTCAGTTCGTCGCAATGTCAGCGAGGAAATGATGATAAAAAAAATACCACTTAATTTTGGGGTGCGCTGAGTTTGGGCTGACGGCTAACCCAAATCATTGCTTGACGTCGGCTCTCGGTCTTGTACCGTTTTGCTTCCGCGCTTAACCCGTTGCGAGTTTTCGACAATAAATAGATGTGTGCTGGGCACGGGGCTGGAACCCGAGGCTTACTTGCGCATGCTGCACTACAAGGAGCTCCAGCATGGAAGGTAAAAGGGGTGTTTGGGAAATCTCCTCCACGCAGCGTCTCCAACCCACAAACAGGGGCCTTTCACTGTGCAGTCCACAGTTTCAAAGTCTTGCGAAGGCATGGCCTCTGACTTTCTCTGACCCTGGGCCTTTCCCTATTTTCCCTTTCCCCAGCTTCCACTTTACAAGGAACTGCCCACTAATAGGATCATCTTATTAGTAAGTGCAGCAAAAGATCAGTAACATACTCATCACTCATTGATAATAGGCATATATATATATATATAGCATGTTGTGGGATAACCACTCATAACCACACTGGACCTACGGCCACCAGGGCATGAAGTAGCTACGATCTGTGGGATGGTTCTTCAGGATCCCAACCTTTACTACGCTGCACTGTGGACGGACCCTGCCTTTCTTCTGCCCATCGTGTATACGCCCACCGTTGGGGAAGCCTGTCAGAAGCTCCATGGCCGCGGTTGTGCCCATCAGCTGAGAGGTCTGGTCATCCACCTACCCCGCCACTGGCCCCAAGGTTTGGCATGTTGCCATTTTTCCCGCGGGGATGCTATGTCTCCATCTCCGATTGCGGGAAGATCAAAGAAGTGCTTGCAGAATATGCTGAATGCATGCTTCCCAAGGACCCAGCATCTTGTGGTTTCTTGAATTCGGAAACATCCAAAGTGCGCAACAAGTCCTGTTCGCTCATCTTTCCTTTAGGCTGCAAGGCCCTAGAGTGGAGATAGAAATCATGTCCAGCATGGTGTAAATGGAAATGGTACTGGAAAGAAGAATGGTCATGGCATTTCTCTGGCAGCGCATTGCAGGATTCCAATGGCAACTACGAATGCCAGTGCATCGTCTTCTCTGACGCTGGTCGAATTTTAGGTCTTGGAGATCTGGGTTGTTGGGGCATGGGAATTCCCATCGGCAAGCTCGACCTCTACACTGCAGCTTGGCGAGATTCTTGGGGCCTTTTGCTTGCAACATTCCAATGATGTACCAACAGTTGGGGGCTTAAAGTGACGATAGAGGCAATGGACTATCACACGGCAGGCATCAGAAGTGGGACGGGGAGGCGCCGGTGTTCAGGTTTGTGCTGGCTTCAACCCCTACAAGACTATTCCAGTGATCATCGATGCTGGCTGCACCGATGCTAGTGGCAATTCGGCCAAGTTGACCATCAGGGATCACGATCTGTACACAGGACGCTGGGATGCTGGGCTGGGGGTTGGAGGCTGTAGGTGTAATGGTACGCAGATCGGCTGGTGACGCCAGGACTCAAACAGGATCGGATGAAGCATGAAGGAGAGTCAGGTGCGCGCTGTACAGGGGCTGCTGGTGAGTGGCGGGGGGGCAAGTGGCAGCTGGGTGACCCTCTGAATTTGATGCATACCCTTGGGCCATCACAGTAGCGCAAATTTGCGCTGCCACCCAGGTGCCTTAGTGAACACAGCTTACTATGGAGCCTGCTCGCTTATTGAAGAGTTCATGACAGCTGCCACGGAGCTTTTCTCGGAGAAGTGCCTCTTGCAGTTCGAGGACAATGAAAACAATCGCTGTGTGGGAAATATGGAAAGACCAGGTTGTTTGAAGCAACAGGGATGTTTGCTGCAGGGACATTCAATTCTTACGGGGCCTCGGGCCAGTTGGAGATCCGTGGGTGGCGTGATGCCTCCAGGACTTCAACACCAACGATGCCTTCCCTTTATTGGAGGCTGGGAGATGCGACTCCAGGAGATTCACCATTCATCACCATTAACCACCACATTAGTCACCATTATATAATCACCATTGACCACCATTAGTCACCATTATATAATCACCATTGACCACCATTAGTCACCATTAATCACCATTAACCACCACATTAGTCACCATTAATCACCATTGACCACCATTAGTCACCATTAATCACCATTAACCACCACATTAGTCACCATTAATCACCATTAACCACCACATTAGTCACCATTAATCACCATTAATCACCACATTAGTCACCATTAATCACCATTAACCATCACATTAGTCACCATTAATCACCATTAACCACCACATTAGTCACCATTAATCACCATTGACCACCATTAGTCACCATTAATCACCATTAACCACCACATTAGTCACCATTAATCACCATTGACCACCACATTAGTCACCATTAATCACCATTAACCACCACATTAGTCACCATTAATCACCATTAACCACCACATTAGTCACATTTAATCACATTAACCACCACATTAGTCACATTTAATCACCATTAACCACCACATTAGTCACCATTAATCACCATTAACCACCACATTAGTCACCATTAATCACCATTAACCATCACCATTAGTCACCATTAATCACCATTAACCACCACATTAGTCACCATTAATCACCATTAACCACCATTAGTCACCATTAATCACCATTAACCACCACATTAGTCACCATTAATCACCATTGACCACCACATTAGTCACCATTAATCACCATTAACCACCGCATTAGTCACCATTAATCACCATTAACCACCACATTAGTCACATTTAATCACCATTAACCACCACATCAGTCACATTTAATCACCATTAACCACCACATTAGTCACCATTAATCACCATTGACCATCACATTAGTCACCATTAATCACCATTAACCACCACATTAGTCACCATTCATCACCATTAACCACCACATTAGTCACCATTAATCACCATTAACCACCACATTAGTCACATTTAATCACCATTAACCACCACATTAGTCACATTTAATCACCATTAACCACCACATTAGTCACCATTAATCCACCATTAACACACCACATTAGTCACCATTCATCACCATTACCACCA
>CAMXCT020000757.1:112500-227500 GCA_947184155.2 Cladocopium goreaui
TATCATCACTACTACTACCACCACTAAATCTACAACTACACTACATTTACACTGCGCTACACTAACTACACTGCATCACACTACAACTACAAATATAAGTGCAACTACAACTACCACACTACATTACACAACACTACACTACAGTAATTACATTACATTACGCTACATCTACAGCTGCAACTGCAACTACAATTACAAGTACCACTACATTGCACTACGCTACGCTACACTAATTACAATACACTACAACTACAACTACACTGCTTTATTTACACTACACTGCACTAGACTACACTACACTATACCACGCTACAGTACACAACACTACAGTACACTACAATACACTACAATATACTACATTAATTACACGACACCACAACTACAACTGCAACTTCAACTGCAACTACAGAACACTAATTACATCACATTAGAACTGCAACTTACAACTACAACTCCACTACAACTACAGCTACAGCTGCAACTACAACTGCGCTACACCACACTACATCCAGCAGTTGTGGTAAGGTGATCACTGCAACCACTCCAACCACCTGTCGGTCCATCAGTGGATTCGCTCTGCCTTCCGTGATTCACAACAACCAACCTCTCCTACAGGTTTCCTATTCTTGAAACTTCCGCCACCGCCTTGTGCGGCACTACTGGTCACCATTAATCACCATTAACCACCACATTAGTCACCATTAATCACCATTAATCACCATTAACCACCACATTGGTCACCATTAATCACCATGGTTAATAAGTCTAAAAACTCCAGGCGTATCGCAACAAGTTCCTCAGCTACAATGACGACATCCAGGGCACTGCAGCAGTGGTGGTGTCCGCCATTTTGGGCGGCATCCGCTTGCAGAAACCAGGCAGGCTCTGTGGTGTTTTGGGGTGGAGAACCACCATTGGATGGATTTTTTTGCAGGGAAAATATGGGTTTCCTGATTTTTTTCCCCGATGGTTTTGATTTAGCACTGCCATGCTCTAACCATCGAAACTCCTTCCCAAGGGCCTTCCCAACCTTTAATTTTGATTGGGTTGGAGAGGTGATAGGAATGATGTCCAGATCAAAGGCGAACAAATGGGACTTAGTATATTTGGTTAGTAGGAGAGTGGTGATGCCCCTTCCAGAGATTGGACGCTTCAAAAGATTCAAAAACCAAAGGTTGTCATGAGATGTTGCAGCATCAACAGCTCAATCATTGGCCACCCAGTATGATGACCATTGGCATCCTCCAATCCGTTGGCGAATGCAGGTAACAAAGAGCTGATCAGGGACCGTCTGGGGAGTTGGAGTTCAACCAATCAAGACTTCCTGGGATTCAGTACTACCTCTGACAATGGCACACTTCCCAGTTCTCACCGGGTCATAAGCATGAGGCCATAAGGTACTTATTTCCACTGATTTTCATGGAATCCCAACAGGGTGTTGCTGATATTATGCTGGAACAACAGGTCTCGTCTTCAGCGCTCCGGCAGTTTCTTTTTTGTTGGGAGGCCATTGGCTGGTTGGACCAAACTGTGTGGCACATAGTCGTGAAACTTCACTCGTGTCTCCATTGAGACCTTCCTTTTGACTCGTGACCCATCCGCAATTCATCCAGATGCGTGCTTTTTGATCCCTTAGTGTTTCTGATGTTCCCATGATAAAATTGGTTTCATCCCCTGGGATGATGATCCCACATGATAGTTTTTGGTACATCGAAATTGGGCACTTAGCAGAGCTCATCTTTGGCGTTTCATGTTCCGCTGATTGAATTTCATGTTCCCAGAGTCAGAAAGTGGTTGCTAGATGGATTACACTTCCATATCCCCATGTTTTGCTGAAGTTGTTCTCCACTTCCGAACGATGTGCACCCAATTTCAGCAAGAATATCGCTAATAAGATCATGTAGCCACATTTACAGGTGGTGTCTCCCAAACTTAATAATTGTTGCTGCGTGCTCACATTTCCAGCAGGAGCTTCGAAAGCGGAAGGTGGTGTTCCATGGTGCTGGCTCAGCCAACTTAGGAAGCGCCTTGCTGCAAGGAGATGGGGGAAGGGTACCAGGAACCCAAGGAACCACACATGGTTTGTGAATTTTTCGGACATTGTCCCATCTTTTTAAAAGGATGGGACACATCATTTCTGGCCATCAGGTTAGAAACTGCTAATCAGGTCGGCATCAACTTAGGAGCAGCAGAGGCGCTCCCTAAACCGAGTGCCCTCTTTCCGCCTCATCACGACCTTCCATTGATCCAGGTGCCAACCTTCTGAGAAACGAAGCTGGTGTTCCAAAGGAGTCCATCGTAGTAACGCACCCTGGCAATACTCTGCAGGCACTCGACTTGGGTTCAACATGTTTCAACCCCATTTGGGATGCCTAACCCAACTGACTATCCACACATATATATGTGTGTATATATGCATATATATAATTATAATAATAATAATAATAACAATAATAATAATAGTAATAATAATAATCATAATAACAATAATAATAATAACAATAATAATAATGATAATTGATAAAAATACTATATAATAAGATAAAATAAAATAAAATATAATATAATATAATATAATATAGTATGATAAAATCAAATAAACTATAATATAATATAATATAATTTAATATAATATAATATAATATAATAAATTACTTCACTTCGAATGATCCCCACCATGACATTTATACATTTTCTTACTGGCAAATCTTCTGGCATTCTATCTGACATATCTTCTGGCATTCTATCTGGCATATCTTCTGGCATATCTTCTGGCATATGTTCTGGCATATCTTCTGGCATTCTATCTGGCAAATCTTCTGGCATTCTATCTGGCATATCTTCTGGCATTCTATCTGACATTTTATCTGGCATATCTTCTGACATTTTTTCTGGCATTCTATCTGGCATATCTTCTGACATTCTATCTGACATATCTTCTGACATTCTTTCTGGCATATCTTCTTACATTCTGTCTGACGTATCTTCTGACATTTTTTCTGACATTCTTTCTGGCATTCTACCTGGCATATCTTCTGACATTCTATCTGACATCTTTTCTTCCCGTTGAGGTCCGGCAGTGCCCACTGCGATCTGGAAGTCGCGGTTGAGGTCCGGCAGTGCCCACTGGGATCTGGAGCTCGCGGTTGAGGTCCGGCAGTGCCCACTGCGATCTGGAAGTCGCGGTTGAGGTCCGGCAGTGCCCACTGGGATCTGGAGCTCGCGGTTGAGGTCCGGCAGTGCCCACTGGGATCTGGAGCTCGCGGTTGAGGTCCGGCAGTGCCCACTGCGATCTGCAACTCGCGGTTGAGGTCCGGCAGTGCCCACTGGGATCTGGAGCTCGCGGTGGAGGTCCGGCTGTGCCCACTGGGATCTGGACTGCGAGGAGGAGGAGGAGGACGAGGAGGAGGAGGATGCGGAGGCGGAGGAGGAGGAGGAGAACAGCTCTGCTAAAATCTAACAACCCTCACCTGGCAGGTGGGGAAATATAGTATAATATAATATAATGTAATATAATACATTATAATAAAATAAAATAAAATATAATATAATAAAATATAATATAATATAATATAATACACAATAATAATATAAGATATTATAATATGAAATAATATAATATACTTTTCAGGGGGGTGAAACCGCTCCTGTTCTTGTTGAAAGGCAAACTATTAGTTCAATGACCTGAAGGGTGGGCAGTGTGAGATGAAGTCAGAGTTGACAAGACTATGTCAGACTATGTCGTTCAGACTTCTTCAAGTGCTTAGCAATACTAATTGGCCACCTGGGAGATTAGTATCACGTGCAAACTGTAGCCTACGTGGCAGGTTCCAAGGCGATGGTAGGCCTGATGTCTCCAACAACCCAAGTATCATTCATTGAAGAAACACCAGTGGTAGCACCATCCATCAACAGCTTGTGTCAGTGCTCTTGCATCCAAGGAATTCCAAAGGTGTGATCTGGAAGTCGGAGAGTGGCAACGAAGGCAACTTCAAGAACTTTGAGCAGAAGGATGTTGCCTCCATCGGTGCACGGCTCAGTATAACGAAGCTGAGAATCCTGACAGTGCTCACAGCATGGCACAGTATCAATGACTAGTTTGACATTCTTGACGGGTAGAGAAACGATCCGGGATCAAAAACCTTCCAAAATGGACCACTATCCATGAGGTCAACCCAGTGGCTACGACCACACCAGCCTCCTTGGGATTCTGAAGCACCACAAACCCGATATTTTGATCGGGGACTCTTGGATTGAGTCGAAGTGCATCCGGAGTTTCGGTGATTTGAAAGGTCCGCTAAACATTGAAGTCGGGTTGCAATTTTGTTTGGGTGTTACACATGGAGACTGGTGAGATGAGAGATGCGCAGATGAGATGATACAGCAAAGACAGGCTGCAAGAGACCCCTCCTGACGGAATCACTGGGGGGAATGAGGGGATGGAATTATGCCCCCTAGTTGAGAGAGACTCGTCACCTCTTTCTCCGTGAGTGGATGTTCTAGGAAATGTGTGCGCACTCAGTATGTGCAGACACGCAACTGTCTGTGTCTCGTTGTGTGTGTGTGTTTCTCTCTCTCTCTCTCTGGGTGTCTCTTTCTCTCCCTCTCTCTCTATATATATGTATATACATACACGTAATTAATATATATATATATAAATATAATTCTATAATTACATAATATATGTATGTATATATGTATATATATATAATATACACATACATATGTCTATACAAGTAAAATGGATGGATGGACAGATAGATCTGGTCTCTTGCAGCGCTGAGGCTGTCGGGCAGGCGCCCAACTGCTTCAACAAGGAGGTCGTAGAAACGATGGTGCAAATCCAAAAGGAAAAACCAGGAGGCGGGCGGGAACCGCATTTAGCCTTGGCACTCAAACAACGAATAAAAGGTGGGTTTTTCAACTGCAGTAAGGGGTTGACAAGGATTAACCAGCAACCATGAAGGTCCTTTGCAACCCCGTCCACTTTCTACTTCCTCGTGGCATGGCGCGCAGGTGGAGGAAGACCCATCATCTTCGCCCTTTCCAATCCTATGAGTCAAGCAGAGATTACAGCGGAGGATTGCTACAATTTCTCGGACGGTGAGGTGCGTCTTGGATGAGAAATCACCTGATGGGATAGATCAATATCCACACGGCCGTTCCAGGCCATTTTTGGCTCTGGAACCCGCTTCCCACCAGTGACCTACAAGAAGAGGACAGCTTCTGGGTACCCGTGGAATTTGCTTCGACGTTTTATGGCAATGTGAAGGTTGAGCAGTTTAGGCACTTGTATTGTGCTGCAAATTTAAGAGATTTTGGATACACTGTTTTGACCGATACCCAAGTGTCTTGGAAACGAGTAGCGGTTTTGGCCTTCGCTGACATTGGCGCACGGCGTGCTGCCGCTTGATGGTCCAACCATCCATTAAAAAAGAGGAAGCATTTGGTTGAACTGGAATTGTTTCCACAACCACCAGAATGACTAATTCTGCTTGTTGGTGAGTTCCCATTCCTGGCTTCATCTCATCCTAATTGCTGGTGCAGTTGGGGAAGCTCTTCCTAGCATCATGTGTCAACATTCTGTGGATGAATATCTCCCCAATATCTGCACTTTTTCCAGGCAAAGAGTTCCTGGACAAGTGAACAACTTCTTCATCTTCCCTGGCATGTCCTTTGGGGCTTATTGGTGTGAAGTCCCACTCTCAGAGCAGTGTTGCCAGGATTTTGGACTTTCTTTTGGATCACGAAATGATGAGTATCCCAAATTTCTGAGAAGATGAATACATCACTAACAGATGGCCTTTCAATAAATGTCTGGTCTCTCTCTGAAGTGGGGTCTTTAGAAACTAAATGGCCAGTGTCTTTAGATCCTGATTCACCCGTCTGAGGCTGAAAGGATTCCAGACAAGTGGTTCATGGTAGCAGCTGCCGTGGTGGCGCAAACCTTGGACGATAAGGATTTGGAGGTGAAGACCCCTGAAAATCAGACGTGATTAATGGTGATTAATGGTGATTAATGGTGATTCATGGTGATTCATGGTGATTCATGGGGATCAATGATGGTCCAAGAATATTGAATTAAAAGTTATTGAAAAGATGCAATAAACACATGTAGCACCAATGTCATGCATGTCATTTTTATATATTTTTTGTTCCAGAAGGGCTGCAGCTTGATGGTATCATCGCCAGGCGGAGTCAGTCTTGCCACATCCATCTAGGATCCAGCAGGCCCGTGCCCTTGGACGAAGGGGTTGCTCTGTAGAAATAGGGTACTCCATTCCATCCCGTTAGATCCCCAATGTGGTTGGCTTCATACCCTCATTTGCGCACAAACTCAAGTACACACACATATATATATTTATATTATATATATATGTGTATATATATAATATAAAACTATATATACATATTTAATGATGAAGTTCCTTTGATCACCAGTAAATCCCTACGGTTCACCGGTTAAATCATATGAAATCCCAGTTTTGGTGGGTTTTTCATCGCCCTATTCTTTGTTGCTCACCTTCCCTAACTGCACATCAGGTAGCTCACAATGTCGCTGTGAAGGTGGCCATGACCGCGCAGCGGGTTCCTTGGCGACCGCCAGTGACTGCGAAAGCCTGGTTGGTTGATGATTCTAGGGGAGTATACTAACCAATATATGGAGGTTTCCTACAATACGATTACCCCAATAGGATGATTTACAATGGAAAATCCGACTAAAATGGATGATTTCGGGGTAGCCGTATTTTAGGAAACCTCCATATTGGGGAATATTCACAATCCATGAAAGAAAAGAATCGTGTTCGAAAACCAAGCAGTTTTCAAAGGGATGACACAAGGTTTTGAACACTGCTCAATTGAGGAGCAAATATGTTTGTGATGGCCCCACCACCAGCTGAGATTAGCCCAAAGAATCAAGAAGGTCAACAAGCCCACCGCGCCAAGAGAAAATAGCTGCAATTAGGGTCTGGGGAGGCCATGATCTAATCTGAGTAGACAAACAATCTACGCATTAGCTTAGCTATATGAGCGTTCATATATGTCATTATCAATGTATATTGTTTTGTAAAATGCCTAATCAAATCACATCTAATCATATTTAAACAATGTACGCATATAGAATATTTACATGCATATTAAATATATACGTTCATTATATATATATACATTATATATACATTATATATACATTATATATATAAATGGTATATACATTATATATACATTATATATACATTATATATACATTATATATACATTATATACATTATATATACATTATATTTTACATTTTATATACATTATATGCACATTATATATAGGTTATATATATATATACACGTTATAAATACATTATATATACATTATGTATACCTTACATATGTATTTACATTATATATACATTATATATGCATTATAAATCCATTATATATACATTATGTATACCTTATATATGTATTTACATTATATATACACTATATGTATACACAATATATATATACACACATTATATATATACATTATATATATATACACATTATATATACATATTATTCATATTACACATGGTATATATATACATTAGATACATACATTATACATATACATGGTATATTTTACATTATATGTAAATAATATATTTATCTATACATGCAATGATATATATATGTATATATATATACATAAACATTGTATATGTATATGTATATGTATATGTATATGTATATGTACATGTACACGTACATGTATATGTATATGCATATCTATGTATCCATCCATCTGTGGCTGGCATCTGTTTTTATTTCACAGGACGGACTGGCCAAGCAACCTCTCGGTGACGATATTGCAATGGTGAGTGCCGCGCTCAAGGCAGGTTTCGGTGGCAGGTGAAATGGATCTGGTTGGTTTATAAGCAACAAAAATTGAGATCTACCTAATTCAACCATGCAAAATTAGGTAGTGATTAGTAATGATGGATAAAATTGGATATAATTCCTTCCCTTTAATATTTAAACACTCCCCAGAGACCATGGTTTAGCAGGGATTTACACACATTTGGAACACATGTTGGTGTGTTTAGCATGCTAACATCAGGGGGATGTTTTTTTTCTATATTATTGGAGATATTCGCGTAGATCCTTCTGATCCCTTCCATGTCATACCGAAAATATACAGTATCCCCAAACCTAGCCACTTATTGTTTAGTTTTGTATTGCGCCACAGAGCTCACGGTATTTCATCTACAAAAGCCAGCAGTTGTCTGTTCGGAAGGCTCGGCGCTGGTCACCTCGTCGAGTAGCCGAAGGCTATGGCCAAGGCTGCAACGACAATTGTACCATTTCTTGATGCGCCGATCTTCAAGGCATCCATGGCACCGATTTCAGGCCTGGCCCAGATGATCTTAGAGACAGATCCCCAGAGATGACAAAAAATTCAAGTTGTGGCCGTTTTGATGGAGTGATGTGCATATCATATTATGTATACATATGTTCAGTATATTCCCAATGATTTTATAAACTGGCCGGTTTTGTATTTCCCAATTCATTGGACCAACCGACCAATCTTCCAAGGCTTTCATGGTGTAGTTTGTGTGCAAACTTGGATGACTGTTGTTCCTGTGTTCCAGCCAAGTTCTCTGAATCCCCGATGCTTTGAAAGCTGGAAGAGCTTCAACTGTTCAAGCGTCCTCCACATGAATCGTCAGCTTCTCCCAGTTTGGAAGCAATATTGGAAGCTTTTCTGAGAGCTCGAGCGCAACTGATAGGACCAACAAGCCGCAGCACGGTTTGATCTAATGATTTGAGCTTGACTTAAGTGGTCCATCAAGTCACACAAGGTCCAGAAAGACAGGAAACTGGGTCACAGTGGATGATTTCTTCACTAGGAAGGATATTGACTGCTTCAGTAATTTGTGCATTGCCTTGGAAGCAGATGATGACAAGAACTTGGTGCCACTTGCGAAGTTCAGTTTATGCGGTAAACCCAAAACTGCAGAACCACCATCGTAGCCGACTTGCCACAGAAATGGGTGGCCTAAAGCACACATCCCAATAATGTCAATAATGAAGGATTGTTACTGGGTTTACCCAGTTTTCCTGGCAGGTGGGAGGTGTCAACATCCAGAGCGCATGAGGTCAAAGCCATCAACTATCATGGGGAAATCATGGGGAATTCATGGGGGAAATCCATTTCTAGGGTCACTAAGTGACTAAGAACTGCAGACCCTTGGGCGCTTTGGATGTTGGATGAACCATCTCTTTTTCTGTGTGCTCTCCCGCACAAGGAAGCACTCATGGCACATCTTTCGCCGATATTTTCTTTGTATACCCTCTGTGCACCAAAACTGCAAGTGGGAACACACAACATCTCAAAGCTGGAATGCTTTGGCGCTTCCAATCTGACAGTGCTCTTGAAGCGGGAAGGGTTGAAAATGTTTAAATGGGTTTGGCACCTGAACATATTACCATAAAACTGTCAAACATATCATAGTTTACAGCAGTTTACAGTCTATGTCATCATTTCTGTCTGTACTTGCTAGCCATAAATTGCGGGTCAATCCCCTACCGGCAAACCCAAATTCAGGCTGCAGGTTCAGCACCGAAGGTGCACCGGAAAAGCGTATCCTTCTATTGAAGACGGTTGACCAGCGACCCAATCCCATGTCCCTCCAAGAGGGGCTGCACATCCGATCCTGAGAAGCCCGAAAAGTGGCATGGTGTGGCTTGAAATGCGACGGTCTTTTTTGATTGTATTGAAGTGCATGCCATGGTCTGATTGAGATATGCACATGGCAGCAGTTCAACAGAGGGCCTGTGGATGCAGCAGCTTCTCTTGACTTCTCCAGGTGGTGGACATTTGCTTGGGCTCTTTGGTTAGCCCGCGCAATATCAAGGAGATCTGCTGCCAAATCATCCCACCAAATATGGTTCTATTTCAGCTCTAGGTATGTGGGATGTAACATATCTGAATGGCTCATCACTATATAATATACCCCCAAAAAGGATTGTTAACTTATTAATTGCGCGTGTCCAAAAAGACACACAATTTTTGTTGCCATAGCCAAATCGGAATTTGTTGGTTTCACACATATATATGTATGTATGTATGTATGTATGTATGTACGTATGTACGTATGTACGTATGTACGTATGTACGTATGTACGTATGTACGTATGTACGTATGTACGTATGTACGTATGTACGTATGTACGTATGTACGTATGTACGTATGTATGTATGTAATGTAATGTTATGTAATGTTATGTCATGTCATGTTATGTTATGTTATGTTAGGTCATGTCATGTCATGTCATGTTATGTTATGTTATGGTATGTTATGGTATGTTATGGTATGTTATGGCATGTTATGTTATGGTATGTTATGGTATGTTATGGTATGTTATGGTATGTTATGGTATGTATGTAATGTAATGTAATGTCATGTAATGTAATGTAATGCAATGCAATGCAATGCAATGCAACGCAACGCAATGCAATGCAATGCAATGCAATGCAACGCAATGCAATGCAATGCAATGTAATGTAATGTAATGTATGTATGTATGTATGTATGTATATATATATATTTGTACATATTTTCATATGGCCCATTATATTATCCTTGCATTTCCCCATCACATCCCAATCATGATTGGTTTTATGCCAGTTGTATACATACGCGCAGGATATTGTGGCATTGCTGAAGAAGGAGGTGATAAAGACTCTGGGGTACGAGGTGCCAGCTGAAAAACTGCCGAATTTAAGAAACAGAAATTTATGTTGGAAAGGCAATAGTAAACTATCCCAAAATTTACCATACATGGGTATAAAACATCAACATATGAGTGGTTTATGGCATTGCTTTACTAACATTTGTGATTTAAGCGTCCAAGATTGGGAATTGGAACATCACGGGATAGGGGTTTGTCCAAAACCAACAAGATGAGAGGGGTTTGTCCCAAAGTGGGGGATTGTATATAGAACAATATGGTGCCCCCTAGTTATAAGTTGGACAAATGAATAACCCATCCTCTAACTAGAGTTATTATCACCATAAAAGCAAGTTAGTAAACTTGGTTGGAAACCACCTTGAGTGTTCAAAATTTTAAGACAAACCCAATGCCCGCCATGGGGCCATGCAGGCTTCAAACACTGAGGGCAACCTGGACTATCGCCGACTTCTGATTCGAGCTCTTCATGCCTGCACAGGTCAGGGTATTTCAGACTAAGGAGATGATGGATTAGATCCAACTTTACCGGCCGTAAATTTTGGAAGCCAGTATACTTTCCTGTGTAAGTATCTCAACAATCGGGCAGGCTGGAATCCCAAATTGATGCGATTCAATGATTAAGGTTGATTCCACAGGGTCATGGGCCATGGATCAAATCTGTACCAAAAATAGAGCAGAGCTAGAATGGGCAGAATGGGTAATGTTCTTAAATCCTCACTTTCCATTTTGAGGGACAGAGTGGTCTTCCTGCATCACAACAGGTCAATATCCAGACCAAGCCCAGAGTGTGATGTTTCTGCTCATGGCCACTGGGCTGCGCCAAACGGCATATTGGATGATATCCTTCCCAGTATTTAGTGGATGGCCATCAATCCCTTCATAATAGGGGTTTATCGTGATTTATTTATATACCTATGAGAAGGATTCCCATTACGGGACGGACGACCATAAACCATATACCATGTTTTGACCCTAGCACATGTTCATATATGTATATATATATATATATGTACATGTATATATAAATATATGTACATGTATATATAAATATATGTACATGTATATATATATATAAATATGTACATATATATATATATATGTATATGAATATATGTATATACGTATATACGTATATATGTATATATGTATATATGTATATATGTATTATATGTATATATGTATATATGTATATATGTATATATGTATAAATGTATATATGTATATATGTATATATGACCCAGGACTCCCAAGCCCCCCACCCTCCCCCCCCATGGTCCCCCCCCCTGTGGCCTGGGATGATGGTATGGTTCTTCTGGTCCCCCCCCCCCTGTGGCCTGTGGTGGTGGTATGTTGGTATGTTGGTATGTTGGTATTGTAGCTAGACGTAGCTAAGCCGTGCAGTAGGTCCACCGTAGCTGTCTTTTGTGTTTCACTTGTTGCGTTTTACAGTGTACAGTGTATGCCTTTTGGCTCAAGTGGCTCGTTAGCTTAGCGTAGGCGTAGCTGCTTGCAGGGTCGTCTCGACCGCCGCCCGCGACTTGCACGCGTGGGTGAAAACAGCTGAGCGGCCGGGGTCCGTCTCGCCCACAATTGGGGGCTGTTCTGGGAAACCTGTGCTGTTAAGTTCAGCCAGGGAGTCGCGGTCACTGTCGCGGTTCGCGCTTTGACGCGCTACCCGCGGCAGCGGTCTGCGCTTCGCGCCGCTGCGCGGTAGGGTCTGCGCTGTTTGCGCATTCCTGCCGCAATGAGCCGTGAAGTGTCAGGAGAAGCTGAAGGGGTGACATTGCTGGATGCAATTGATGCGGGTCGGATCCCGCGCCCCGCTGAAATGACTTTCCCGAGATGGCAAGCCTGGCGACGCGGCGAAGGCATGAGACCTACGCGTCGACGGGATGGACGAGGCCTGACCACTGCTGAAGAGGTAGAGCTGTGGAGAGAAGTCATGCGGCATCTCTATGGAGACGATCGAGCAGATGCGCTCGGAGAAGAAGATGAGGAAGGAGAAATGGAAGGAAGTCCTGAAGGGGTTCTGGCGATTCCTCACGCGGTTTCACCCAGTCCGTCCGAACCGCCTGAGGGCAGCCCGACTCCTTCTGTTGCAGGTTCTGCGGCTGCAAGCGTGACTGGCTTGAGAGCCCAGATCAGAGCCCTTTACGATCCTGAAAAAGAAGACCTGGGTGACTATCTCTTACGAATGGGACGAATCGTCACTGCACTTCAGGTCTTGGACGCAGGGTGTGCTCCTAACACGCTTGACTTGATCACCTGCAAGGCTGAGATCTTGATCGAGCTGTACGGTGAAATCGGCACTATGGATCGAAGACGCGCCGTAGCAGTTCTGAGGGACAAGTTCACGGCGTATGCCTTGGACGACAAGATGAGTCCTCGAGAGAAAGACCTCTCTATCGGAGCGGTGGGAGAGATCATTCAGCAGCTGGGAGGGTATCCAAGTGCGAGTCCTGACAAGGTTTTCAGTACTCCATCCGATTCCAAAGGAAGCGGAGCAAAGAAGGATGGCCCCTCAGGTCCTGCTGGAAGAGGTGACAAGTCTCCTGGAGGCGAGAGTTTCGCTTTAAAAGCTAAGCTCGCAGCCTTAGAAATGGAAGTGGAAGCTCTAAGAGCACCGAAGAAGGACACAGGGGCGATGTCGGATGCCGGAGGATCGGTGGAGTCGGTTGGCGGGCTTGCCGCGGCTTTGGAAGCACAGACAAAGGTGCTGAAGGAAGCCCTCGCGGGTCGCAGTACCAGTTCTGTGACCGCGGTCAAAACGGATCTCCACTGGCCGACACTTGGAGACGATCGCTCTGATTTTCGCGATGTGACCCAATTTTATGAGGAGTTTGAGGACATCTGCGGCCTAGCCAACTCTTGCAAAGGAATGAGTGCGAGGGAGATGCTGTTAGCACTCCGGTCCAGATGCAGGGGTAGTCGTCTGAAGACGTACCAGAACCTGTACAAGACCGCCTGGCAAGCCGGAGAGGTTGTGAACAGCCCGGAAACGGTCTACGAGCGAATCAAAGCCAAGCATCTCATGTTCAGTGAGTCCAGAGAAGAACGTGAGATTCGCATCGACAGCGAGCATGCCAGCCTGGCAAAAGGGAAGCTTACCGGGCACCAGTTCGAACCGTTGTTTGAGCATTCGGTGGCGGAGCTCGAGTCGGTCGGCCTTGGCAAGACTCCTCGAGAACTTTTCCTGAGCTATCTTCGAAAGGTCAGCCCTACGCTTCAAAAGGAGATCAGAGGAGATAAGAGGCTATGGGGCTCCGAAGCAGTTCTGAGGGGACCTCAGACATGGGAAGAGGCCCACAAGGTTGTCCTCGAATTCGAGCAACGGGAGGCAACCAACCGAGCTACCGCGAGTGCAGTCTACACACTCCAAGGTGAAGGTGAAGACCGTCCAAATGGCCGACCAAAGCACCCGAAGAAGTTGAAGAAGGATGCTAAGGAAGGCCCAGCACCGGGTGCAAACATTGCAATCACCGCAGGTGATCCTCGGAAGGATAAGATATGCTGGCACTTCCGGGACCACGGTAGCTGCAGTAAGGGTTCAGGTTGCCCTTACTCCCATGACAAGGAGCTGAGAAAGCGTGAACTTGAGCGTCTCAAGCAGCAAGGAAAGGGAGGCCAGGGCGGCGGTGCTCAACCATCCTCGTCCGCACTCCCCGCAAAAGGAGGTGGTAAAGGCGGAAAGGGGCCGAAGCCCAAGGCTAAGGCCGAGCCTAAGAAGCAAGCTGAAAGGAGCGATAAGCCGGACAAATCGCAGAAGCAGTGCCCGTTCTTTGCCAAAAGAGGAGCATGTAAGAAGGGCGACAGCTGCGATATGTCGCATACTTTGGCCGCTTCCACTGCCGCCTCTTCAAGCGGAACCATGCCCGCTGGATGGGGTGCTCCCAGCGGGGCAGCCATGAATAATCCATTTGCTGCTTTCTCCGTTGTCGTGGCTCAACCTGGCCAGTCCGAGATCGAGGACGACGGCGCGGGCAAGGTCAGCGTCTTCGCGACCGAGCCGCGCCCGAGTGGCCAGTCAAATGGGCAGCCTTTCACTGAACTAGACCAATTGCCTCAGGATTGGTGGAAGGTGGTGCAGAATGAAAAGGGTGGATATCAATACAAAACGATCACGAAGATCTTGGGAGTTGGAGTCGAGACCATGCTGGATGGTTGTGCTGGTTCCAATCATGTTACTGAGGAGCTGGTTGTTTCGATTCTCAATCGAGCCGCATCGCTGGGACTGACCCCCGAAGACCCGAAGTTCCCTGTGGTCCAGTTTGAAAAGTGGGTCTACCAGGAGTTCGTCCACGGGATAGCCAGTGGGTCCCCGGTTCCTCTGAAGGGAGCCGTCGTCCTGAGGGTCAGGCTCCAAGAAGGAGTTGATCCGAATCGATGTCGGGATGGGCCGGAGATATTCCTCCGCTGCAAGATCGCCGCAAGAGGAACGAGTGACTGGCATGGCCTGATCATCGGCGGGCGAGCTCTCGATTGCGAGGCTCGTCGCGGGTTGGGTTTTCGTCCAGGCCCATCGGCTCACATCTTGGATGCATTGGGGCTCCTGATGCCTCGTTGCGAGGATCTGAGCGCTGAGCGGAAGGACAGAGCCTACGCCTTCGAATCCACGTTATCGGCAGTGGACGGGGGACTAGTAGGGGCTTTCGAACCTGAGGTCTGTTCGAACCGAACCTTACTCTACTACGATGGAGAGGAACCTGTGACGTTGGAACCAGGAGAAGGTGCTCTCATCCCAGTGGAGTCTGGGTTTCGCATCGCGGAAGTTTCCGTAGTAGAAGCTGCGTTGCCCATAGAAGGATCAGTGGAGGCCGTCCCAGGTGTATGGCCTACGGGAGCGTCCCAAGGCATGCTTCTAGTTGCGGCTCGGGACGAGCCTGTGGCGCTGGAAAAAGGAACTCCAGTTGGAGAGCTGAGGTCTGGTTTCGTGAGTTCAGGAACTTGCGAGTGTGGCGCTGTGGAAACCATCCTAGAAGGTGCTGCGGAAGACCGCTGCGGAGAATGCGGAGCCGTGAATAGCTCTCTGGCAGAACAATTCTGCCAAACATGCGGAAGAACGGGGGCTTATGAGGCAACTGCGCTCCAAGGTTGTCGTTCCTGCAGTGGAAGTCGGAGGCGGAGCATATGGCGCTCTGCCGCGCTCGCCTTCGTGGTCGGCCTCGGGGCCTTAGCAGGAAGCAGCTCCATGATGGCATACCAGGATGGCCAATGTGAACTGGATCGGTGGTCCACGTTTCCAGGTGGAGTTGTCCGCGCTCACTATGAGTCGCGGGACAGTCTCTATATTCCGGAAACGTCAGATTGCCCATGGTCCTTAGATGGCTTGTCGGATCGTCGGGTCACGTGCGCGAAATGCACGGATGGCCAGTTGATGACAGTTGAGGATGACTGGCGTCACGATCCGTCCGGACAGCTCTCCGGCAAAACATGGACAGGAGAGACCAGGTTTTTCTGGCGTTCAAGCGGAGGCGTCCACAATTTTCGTGATTGGAGAAGTACGTGCACGGAGGCGGTGTACCACATTGTGGAAGTCCCGGGAGGAATCGAGCGCATGGCGGAGGAGACGCCGACGGATCGGTATTATGAGGCTCTTCGGAATGATCTTGGCAAGAGGTACCCTTCCGCGGACAGATTCCTCTTGGATCATTTGGTGTCGCTCGAGGGCTTCTTGGACAAATCGATCATCTTCGGGTTCAGCTATGGCGTCGGGAAGGCTGAGCTGTGCCGTACTGGAGGGAAACTCTTGGGACATATCATCGGAAGGTCAGGATCTTCCCCTGATCCGGAACGCGCTCAAGCGGTCCGTGACTTTGCGCCACTCAAGGAGAAGTTGCACATTCAACAATTCCTTGGTTCTGCAAATTGGTTGAGAACGTACTTGCCCTCAGAGTTCGGACATTGCGCAAAGGTGCTCTCAGCTTACCAAAAGCCAGGCGCGGCCTTCCCTCCAGAAGGGTTAGGCGCGGGCAATTCAGACGGGTGTAAAGCCGTCAGAGCAATCAAAAAGATGCTGGAATCGGCTATCTGTCTCTCAGTCTTTGACGAAGCGTCGGCAATCACAGGTGAGTGCCCTTTGGAGCAAGTTGCCGACGCGAGCGGATATGCTGTTGGTGGCACTGTGCTCCAGATGAGCCGGGATCTGACTCAGATGAAAGTTTTGATGACTCACTCTAAAAGTCTGACCCCAGCCCAACAGTCATGGGCTCCGTTGGTGCAAGAGGCATTTGCTCAGCTGGAGGTGAAGCGTGCTGCCCGCAAGACGTTCGGAACTATCCGTTCAATTTGTTGGACGGACCACTCAAACCTGACGAGAGCTCAGCACATCGATATTGGCGGTGATGTCAAGCTAGTTCGATGGATCGCCGAGATCCTTGCAGATGGTTCTGAAATCAGGTCGTTGAGCGGCCGTAGTGCCAAATTAGGAGACGGGTTCTCCAGAAATCCGAAGGAAAGAGATGAGCTGCTACAGGAACGGACCAAGGACTTGGAAGGCCTTGCCGGTCAGCTTAAAGGATTCAATCTGGAAGAGTACCTGGGTGATGGAACGGAAGATCCGGACATCCCAGTTGCTTGGGCTATCGGAAATGATGCCGTCCCGTCTCCTGGCGGTGACGACAGCGAATCGCGTCGTCGCGCCGAGCACACTGGCTCATTCTCCAGCGGTAGCTGCGTTGTTTCGCGCAGCTACGCGGGAGGTGTGTCAGGGTCTGAAATCAAAGTTTTGGTTATTGCCGATTACGAAGAAGCCGGCCGTACGGCCGCAGAAGTTCAAAAGATCCAATTGTGTTTCCAGCATTCGATGCCTGGAACCTCCGTGGGAGTAAGAGCTACCTACGGGGCCTTTGAGGATGATAATGGTCGTTGCTCGCACCTGGATGGCGCGAACGCCCTGTTGAAAGGAGACAGGCAGACCAAGCGGGTCAGGGTGGATCTCCTGACTTCGAGTGCTAAGGCACTTCGGAGCATTGGCGGGTACTTGCCCGATTTCGTGGTGGGACTCGGCCAGGGCGGCATCATTGCCGGCATGCTTCGTTTTCCTTTGGTGGTGGAAGTTACGTTGCAGGCTCGAAACCTGCAGCGAAAAGAAATCCAAACTGTCGTGGCTGGATGGGCTCAGATCAAGGCATTTTGGGCCATCAACCCGCGGATGTGGAAGACTTCCCCGGGGGCGGATCTGCTCCTTCTTTCCTGTCCTGAAATTGGAAAGGAGTTTCCGGTTGAGCCTCTCAGGGCATATGGAATTGTGACACGTGGCCCAAACCTGGAAGGTGTTCGTCGGGTCACGGAAGTGCTTAAAGCTGGGGAGATCAAAGAGATCGCTTCCGTGAATTTGATCAGTTTGGCCAAGGAGCCTTCGATCGAAGTGTTCGAGCACAATGGGCAGTGCGCATGTGGGAAGCGAGCATATGTGTTCGCAAGATGTGTGTCCTGCATTCAGAAGGAAGCAGCGGATGATATGGAAGCTTCCGCTAGGGCCCTGGCAGAAAAAGATGCCGAAGTCCTCCCTGAAGCCGAGCTGCTCGCCGAGGAAATACTTTCTTATTTTTCAGATCATGGAGGTCGCTCCAGGGTTTACGTTCTGAAAAGTCCCACGATTGTCAGATGGGTCCAGCTATGGATCGATTCGAAAATGCCCTCTGGATTTCATGATGTTCCGGGCGGGTTCGGACAAGTTCGGATCCGAGCTTGGAGACGCGGTGAGGCGTTCCCAGCGGAGTGTGCTGCGGAGCGGCCTTGGAAGTTCATCGTCCTCTGGAGTGTTCAAGAGGACGGGAGCGTCTGTCAACTTCGAAATTGCTGTCAGGCTGATCGGGTGAAGCCTTGCAAGCCGAAATGGCATGTGGATCGTGTCAATTGGTTCAATCATATGGCCTTAGTGGACCAAGTGTGCTCAAAGCTGTGGAGCGATGAGAATCCGCGGCTTGACTGGCCTGCGGGATTCGCGAGGCTCCTATCCCTGCTGGGCCAGGTCACCAAAGTGGTAAAATGGGATGATGGTGACGGAAAGGCCAGCATCGGCCATCGTCGAGATCTGGTTCAGAAGGAAGTGTTGGTGGCCTTCTCCAGACCTACACCAGGGAGTTTCTGGTTTGAACTAGAACTGGGGAAAAAGGTCAAAGTCGACGAGCATGGGTCTCGGCCGACCTTGGCATTTCTTGGGCAGGACTGGAAGATCAGGATGGTCGTAGAAGTTCGTTCTAAGGCTTGGGTTATGACGCAATGGCTTGGGAACCTTGAGGAGCCCGAGTCCCGTCAGCCTTCTCACGGTGGCTCTACATATGTGGCTCTCGAGGACGGTCTTGATGAAGACGTGCCGTCAGGCCAGGACGTTGGACGGCTGAGAGCTGAGCTAGCTGAGGAAGCCCGTGTCCACGCCGGAGTCGCGGAATTCTCGGTGACGGGCTCTTTGCGCAGCCTTTGGTACGAGGCGCAGAGAAAGGATGAGTCGCTGGCTGGCCACTTCCGAAGGACCGGTGATCCTTTCCGCCTGGGGGCGGATGGCCTTTTGGAACGGCAAGTGGCTTTAGTCACTGGAGACAAGGTCTGGGTTCCTGTTATTCCAATTGGAATCGTGGGGATTAATGGACTCACGTTCAGGAAAAGCTGCTTTGACCAAGCCCATTATGGTGCTACTGGGGGGCATCGTTCCGCAGAAAGAACGCTGCAAATTCTCTCCAGAGCCGTTTGGTGGCCGTCCATGCAGGAGGACGTCAAGAAGTGGACAAGCCAGTGTTTGGCATGCCTCAAGGCAAGGTCAAGGCCGACTAAGGTCACTGCGCAGTCAATGAAGTGTCTTGCTGATTCGTGCTGGCAAGAGGTGTCAGTTGATTGTGAAGGTCCTAATCGTGAAGACCGGTGAGGCTACCGATATACCCTCACCTATCTGGACTGTTTGTCGCACGCGGTGCTGATAGAACCAATGAGGTCCTTGACGCACGCGGAAGTCCGGAGAAGCTTCGCTAGTTGCATCTTCCGCTCAAGGACTCCACGTTGGTCAGAAGTGACAGAGGCACGGAATTCAAGAACACCATGATGGCAGAGTTCTGCGCCTTGATGGGAGTCCAGCAGCGCTTCAGCATGGCCATGAGACCATGTGAGATGGGAGCCAATGAGCGGATGCACCAGGAAGTGCAAAAGGTTTTGGGGATCATTGTGAAGGAACTGGTCCGCGGAGAGTCTGACGAATGGTCAGAGCTCCTCCCCTTGGTGGAATTCATGCTGGACACAAGTCCTGGGCCACATGGGTATTGCCCGAGAGACCTGGAACGGGCCTGGTCTTTGGGTTTTGGACTCGAAAAGGACTTGGTCCGGGAGGCAATGCAGTTTGAACCTATGTCTGATTGGTCTAGAAGACAGTTCGGTCAGTTCTCTGTCCTTGCCAAGAAAGTCCAGAAGCATTGGGAGCAGTCTTCAGAAGCACGTGCAAAGCTGGCCAATCGGTATCGGCGATCTGTTGATTTGAAGCCAGGGGATCGTGTCGTTTGGCATTCCCCCACGTCTCGGCCAGAGGGGGCGGGGCGTGTTCCGTGGCGTCGTGGTCTGTCCGGTCCGTGGGAAATTGTTTCGGTTCACGGCAACAAGCTGGTGCTGCGTTCCGTCCCGGGCATCACAGACAAGGATCGCCAAGGCCCTTTTGAAGCTCACGCTGAAGATTGTGTTATAGTCCCAGGAGACGTTGAGGAGCGTCTTCCTGTTGTGGAATTGGATCTGTCGCAAGATGCGCAAGGTGCTGCCCCTTCTCTCGGCCAACGAATGCATGGTCAAGGTGAGCAGTACGAGTTCGTGATGCAACGCAGGGGTCGCCAATTCGTCCTTCGTATTGGGGATTCTGTGGCGTACACCCGTGGAGCCAAGGTCTGCAAGTTGGGCAGGGTGACCCAGGTATCCGTCGCAGAAGGTACCATTGGGGTTCACGTCTACAGGCCTCTGATCGGCTCCCTCCGAGTCAAATGGGTCCTCGCTTATTTGGATGAGCACGGAGAAGTGTCTGCAGATGGCACCCGTCCGTCCTTGGACCAGGTCCGCCTGAAGGAAGTTATCACCAAGGCCGACATCTCCAAGGATGGCGTGCTCGCAGCTGCTACTAGCCGGAAGCTGGACAAGGCTGGCTATCGCCTTCACGAAGATGCAGTCGGCATCGCCGAAACCGCCGAGCTGAGGGGCGTCCAACCTGTGGCGGGCGTCCTCGTCTTCGAGACGCCGCCCAGCAGTGTGGTAGCCGCTCAGGGGCCCGTCGAAGGTCTTCATCGCTGGTTGATCCAGCACGGCCGAGCCTCCAAGGTGGTTTTCTTGGAAATTGGCTCAGAAACTGCAATGCTGACCTCTGTAGCGCGCTCTTTGGGTCTTGTGTGTGCTCCAGCTGTTAACGGTGGGAGTCCGTCCTATGGTCGAAGTTGGGATCTGACCCAGGTGCTGGATCAGGAACTAGTAAGTCGGCTGATCGAGTGGCTAGAGCCGCTGGTCATTCACATCAAGCTGCCTTCCGAGCGCTCTGCTGGGCCTGGGGCTGATGTGGTGGCGATACTTAAGGGTCAGCAAGACCAAGGGAGGCTGGGGACCTTGGAAGTTCCTCTTCACTCTGAAGTCGTCGGTGCAAACGATTTCGTCTCTGCTTTTGGCCCTCTGCGCCAACCGGCTAAACCATGGAACGTGGTCAGGGTAGACCAGTGCCAATATGGTTTGGGTGTCGAAGGTGCGCAGTTGTGGCTAGCCAACTACGATTTGTCTGAGCTGAGTGCCCGTTGTGGTCGGCCAGATGCTCTTTCTGCTACTGAACATGTGCATGACTCTGGCCGCTCGGACGACCAGAAGGGAGACTACACGTCGGTCTGTTGTAGTACTTACTGGCGGTTGACCAAGCAAGCACTTCTAGCTCGCAATCTCCAGATACGAAACCTGAAGAGGTTGGATAGTTCCAGCTTCGCCGCGGCACCGATTGGGTTTCCCGTCGACGCGCGGTCCTTGCAAGGAGACGTATTCGCGGTATCTGGCGGTGGATCCGCCGATGCGCGGGACATGGAAGCTGCGAAGATCCCCGACCAGGACGTGAACGTTGGTCCGGATCTTTCGCCTCGGAGTCGGGAGAAGCTCGAGCAGGAGCTTGCAGAGCTGCATCAAAGGATGACCAAGCTGTGGGACGAAAGAGCGTCCAAAGGTGACTGGGATGGAGTCAAAGCGGATCTTGCTGTCTACCGTCTTAGCGGACAGGAAGTGGTAGATGATCCGAGGAGGACGCCTGAATACCGGAAGCAGGTTGTCGATGGACTTGGATTTGGTGTTGACGCGACACCTACTTCGGGATTGAATGCAGACGATCTCGGGGCCTGTAGAGATGTCCTATCCAGGAAGGCGGCGGCTTTTTGGCTAGAAGGCACGCCAAGGACTACGGTCCGAAGCGTTGCCCATGATTGCGTCCCAACAGGACCCCCGGTATCGCTTCAACCCCATTCCCTCAAGGGAGAAAGTGCAGCGTGGGTGGATGAGCGATTGGAGGAAGAGGTGCAGCGTGGCCAATTGGTCCGTGGAGCGTCTGCCTGGGGTTCCCCACCATTTCCGACAAAGGAGGCACCAGCCCACAAGAGGAGTCGCAAGAGACGCCTGGTGGTAGATTACCGGCGCGTAAATGCCCGGGTGCTGAGGAGCACATACTACTGCAGGAAGGCAACGGACGTCCTGTCCCAATGTGCGGGGTCCATCTGGTATTCCTTCGTGGATGCGGTCACGGGGTTCAACCAAATCGAGAATACCAGAAGGGCTATGGAGGTGCTAGCCATCGTAGCACGCTCTGGCAAGTTTCTCCCCGTTTGCCTGACGTTCGGGCCTGTGAACGGGCCGGATGATTTCTCCTACGTCGTGGACCGCGCTTTCGGTCCAGGACGAGGCAGGCAAATGAAATATACCAAGGAGTGGATCGCCTATGTGGACGATCTCACAGTGCGAACGGGAAGAGTCATAGACAAAAAGTTCATGACTGACAAGGAATTCGACGAAGAGATCAAAAGAGCGATGCGCGCCTCACCTGTAGGAGTCGGTCAACCCCCAAAGGAAGCTATGGATGCCCTAGGTATCAAACCAGGGAATGTAGGTTCGACCCCTAAGGTTAAGCATGACGAAAAGGAATCGGACCATAATTACCCCACCAGAGCTGTAGCGCGGTCTGTAGGGCGGCTTTCCCCCACGACGCGTTTTGGTGGTCGTGGTTCTAAGGTTGTGTTAGGTTTCCTGGTCGTGAGGTTGGTTAGGTCTAGGTGGTTGGTTGGGTCCAGGTGGTTGTCTGGGTCCAGGTGTGGTTTCCCGCAGCTGTTTGGCTCGAAGCCCAGCTTCCGGGTTGGGTCTGGGTTTGGTGAGCAGGTCGGTGGTCGCGTGGTTAGGTTCGCCAGCTGCCGAAGGACCGGAATACCAAAGCAGTGGAAACCCATCGCGGGTCAGGTTAGCGTTTCGCGACCTGACCGCGAAGCCGCGGGTCGAGTGTGCGGTTCGCCACTCGACCGCGGCACAATGGCGTCGTGGAAAAAGGCGCACCGTGGTCGAAGGAACCCGCAGAAGAATTGGGGCGACCTGGAGTATGCCCTGACGCGGGCCCTCCGACATGGAGAATACGGGATGCGTGGCCAGTTGCAAGCGGATGGTTGGGCACCTATCCGTCTGGTTGCGGACCGAGTCGGAGTCGCGGTCGAAGACGTGAGGAGGTCTGTCGAGTGGCAAAGCCGCGGTCCCAAGGTGCGCCTGGAAAGTCTTGGGGACTGGGTGCGCGCCTTACAGGGCCACTCCTCGGACAGCGGGCTTCGACCTCATGACTTCACCAGCAAGGTCAGCCTGCCCGGTAGCACGCGACTCCTGCATGGCATGTTCAAGGAGCGTGTTGCCGGAATAGCAGAAAAGGGGTTGCTTGCTGGCGGAACGGGTCGAGTCGGAGAAGGGCGGCTGTTCGTCCACTGGTCCGCCAACGCGGAAGGGGTCGAAGGCAATAAAGCAGGTGTTCGAGGCGGTGCAGATGTGGCTGTTCTGTCTACAATAGACGACCTGCGCGACGCCGGTTGCTCCCTCCGCCAAGGAAAGGATGGAGTAATCCTGTCGTCTGATGTTCCGGCCAAAGCATTTGAAAGCATCCGAGTCTACTACCATGATTCGGGAGGTCTCGGAGCGACCTTGTGGACTCCGGACGTAGGCTTTGCAGAAGCAGAGCCGCTGCCAACAGGAGATTCGTATGATACGACAAGCTCCTCTTCGGAAAGTGAAGCAGAGAGCACTCCTCGACCTGAGGGGCGTGCAACTGGACCAGAACAAGCAAGCAGTTCAGGGGTCGTTCGCGACTCACAAGGGAAAGAGGTCATTGCACCCGCGGCTCCAGATGACGGAAAGGATGTCAAAGAGGAGTCCCCTGTCGATCCAGACTTCGAAGAAGTCAAAGAGGAGTCCCCTGTTGATCCAGACTTCGAAGAAGTAAAGGAGGAGTCCCCTGTTGGCCCAAACTTCGAAGAAGTAAAGGAGGAGTCCCCTGTTGGCCCAAACTTCGAAGAAGTAAAAACCGAGGAGGAGCCCCCGCGGGCCGGGTCTGCGTCTTCGCGGCCTGGTCGCGGAGAAGAGAGCGGAGAGCCGAACCGCCAACGTGGTGAAATGTCGAAGGAAGAGCGGCAGGATATCTGGTCGTCAAGCCGTCGGACGTGGGCTCAGAGGGCGGTGGAGAACACGCTGGCCGGGGTTGCAGTTGATGAGTTGACTCACCAGTTCGGACGATCTCCAGCCCTCTCGAGACTGGTCGAGAAGCAGAAGGATCGCCCCACAGAAGGAGGTGAGCGGGAGCTGAATCGCAACATCAAGGCAATCACGGCAAGCGCGACTGCTACTGCGGTGATTCGCCGCCGAGCTGGGAAACCAGAGCCTACGTACGAAGCCTACGAGTACGGAAAGGCGGTCGCCAGGACTGTGGAAGGCGCCGACGATAGGCTCGAAGCGGCGTTGGCTCCTGGAGTCGCTCAACCCACAGTCCAAGGGGCGGACTCGAGGTTTGCAGCAGGAGTGAGGGCTCAAGAGCCTATCCGCCAGCTAAAGCGGGAGCTGCGTGCGCGGAAGCGGGCAGCGCTGCACCGCAAGGAGGTGGGTCAAGACGACGCTCGCCGTCGGTTGGAAAGGCAGGCGGTGGCTGGAGTACCGCGCCTAGCAGTGGGCGCAGCCTGGCACGTCGATGATGGTGTGCCGGAGCTGACGTACGCGGCCGGCAGCTGGGAGTGTGACCTTTGTGGAACGGTCGCACCGCCCGACAGTGATGTCTGCGTGGGATGGTCCAAGGGATCAAGGTGCGAAGGGACCTATGCAGCCAACTTCCGAGCTTGGGCTAGAAGCCGACCTGCGAAGGGTCAGAAAAGGAGTCGCCGCACTGCTTTGGAGGCGGCACTCAGGTCCTCGCAATGGAATTGTGCCAGGTGTCAGAGCGAGAACCTCGCCTTCAGGCATGTGTGCTACAAGTGCGGCCGTGCCCGACCTGAGCATGACCTGCCGTCTTCAGATGAGGATGACAAGGTCGGTCGAGGATCCCAGGCCATGGGACCTACGGGATTTCAAAAGGAAGATGAAGCCCGGCAGGGTCTCCACCTGAGGTCCAAGAAAAAGAAAAGGGGTGGCGCCAAGCACAAGAAAAAGGTCGGCCGACGCTCAGGTGTGGCGAAGCGCCTTCACAAGGTGGCGCGCGCGGCGGGGTCTGCGTATTCGCGACCTCGCGCGGGTAGCCAGAAGGCGCACAAGAAGGGTAAGAAGAAAAAGCCTAAAAAGAAGGTGTACTCTTGGTCCATCAGCCGGAAGAGCCGTAACCAGGCCAAGAGAGCCTCCAACGGGAATGGTTGGAACCTTAACCAAATGGCAGGAGCGTTTGCCATCCTGATGGCTTTCCCGGTTCTGAAGGAGTCAGAAGAAGTGGTCGCGGTCACTTCGGAGGCCATCCAGGATGCGATCTCCACCACTGTGGAAACCTACCAGGAGATCGTGACAGAAGGCGGAAATCAGCTCAAGATGCTGATCGCCGCTGCAGGCATCGCCCTCCAGGTAATGATGACCTGGTACCTGTCCAGTAAGGTTCTGAACTTTTGGTGCCGCTATGGCCACGGGAATACGGACAAGGCCCATCTCGTGGAACTGCGAGGAGAGGTCACCTTGTGGGACGTGGCCGGCACCAAGGGTCTTCACAGGGTGCGGATAGCAGGTCGGCAGGCAGGGTGCGCTTGCCGGACGTTCTTGAGCAAAGGAAGCTGCCCGCACACCCAAGCAGCCTTGGCAGCGCTGACTGCGCTTCCAAGCAGGCCAGAACAACCCGTCGCTGTGCGACGTGGCCAAGCAGCATTGGGCCAAGCAGGCTCTGTGGCTAGCTTTTCTGGCTGTTTCCAAGGACTGGTCGGGAAGGCCAAGCAGCTGACAGTGAGCGCTGCGTCCGCCTACCCGACGGCCCAGGAGGCCGCAAGGAGTTCAGAGAGGGATGATGGTGCATTCAAAAGGAAGGTCATCAGGGAATCCCTCAGCCTCGATACTGGGTTGGTCGAAGAAAGGCCTGAGCAAAGCCTGTTGGCGCTGCCCGAACATGCCCACCACAGTGGAGACGGAGACCAAGCCAAGGTAGTGTTCCTGAAAGATGGCGAGGTCTTTGAATGGATCACGATCAATTTCAGCAAGCTGGGCAAGGGCAGCAAGGCTTGCATTAGGGCCTACAATTTCGATCAGCCGGACGTCGTGGAAGCCGTTAGGTCAGCAGCAAGCCGTGGCTGCGATACCTACCTAGTCTGCGATCGTTCGCAGGCGTCCGGAAAAACCAAACAGCAGCTTCAGGTCCTGAAAGAATTGAGAAGCGTAGGGACCAAAGTGAAACTGGCTTCGGGTCTAGGCGTCAATCAGGCCTACCGCAGTGATGGTCGCTCCGTGCGCGTTGGCAGCCGACTCCAAGGGCTTCATCACGCGAAAAGCGTCATGATCTGGTGCCACCCTGGGGACAAGGTCGATATGTTGGTTGGAAGTTGTAACTTCACCACGAGCTCGAAGGCCAACAAGGAAGCCAGCATAGGTATCAGCGTAAACTTTGGAACAGAGCTGGTCCGTTGCTGGGAGTCAGCCTTCGAAGAAGCATTTGAAAATGGTTCGAATATCGACCAGTTCGAGACAGAGCAAGGCTTCGACCGACGCAGGGCCGGCGCAGCCAGTTCAGCTGCTGAAGTCCAATGAGGGGAAGATTGAAATCTGGTGCAGTATGGCATCGCATTTTCAGTCTACCTCGCGGTGGTGTCTGCGTATCGCGACACTACGCGGTGGACCGCACTTGAAAAGCTGGCTTTGCACGTGGCTGAACCCAGCTGAGGGGCGAGTGTAGCTAGACGTAGCTAAGCCGTGCAGTAGGTCCACCGTAGCTGTCTTTTGTGTTTCACTTGTTGCGTTGTACAGTGTACAGTGTATGCCTTTTGGCTCAAGTGGCTCGTTAGCTTAGCGTAGGCGTAGCTGCTTGCAGGGTCGTCTCGACCGCCGCCCGCGACTTGCGTGCGTGGGTAAAAACAGCTGAGCGGCCAGTGTCCGTCTCGCCCACAAATTATACGCACCCACACATATAGATAGATAGATAGATAGATATATATATATACACAACTGAAACAAACTGAAGCAATGAATGGCACTGAAGCGTGTTGCTGCACTGCTGTTTGAGCCTTAGGTCTGCGAGCGGCGCCTGGAGCTGCGTTCCAAACGACCCGAACCAGAGAAATTCAAAGATGTTCGGGTCCAGAGAATCCGCGGAAACTGCGAGTCGGTGCTGCATGAAACCAGTGCAATATAGCAACATTCTGAATTATGAGTATTTTTGAGTGCTGTTGCTCGCTCCTTTTGCTCAGGCCTTGACTGACGTCTCCTGCCCAGACTGAGCCATGAAGACCGAGAAGAGCTTCCAGACTTCAGCTGTACGGATTTTGCGGTGTATGCTGTATGCAGCTGCAGGCACTGAACTCCGAGAAGCAAATCTTGGAAGCATCTCGCCAGGCCGATTTTTGTTTGCCCTGCTTGTGCCCTGCTTGTTTTTATATTCTTTTCCGCTCTGAATTGCAAAGCACAAAAACCACGACTTGCTCCTTAGCTGCAAAGGAGCTTTTGGAACTGGAGACCCAAGGGAAGAAGATTGTGGACGATATGAGGCAGATGCGGCAGATGCTTCTAATACTGGGCATCAAAAGGGCTGTCCGAACTTCCGAACTCCTCATTGATCAGGGACAAACGGAAGTTCTTGTCAGAGGACACTGGCTTTCGGCGCTGCACTCACAAATCAACAAGAAAACGCTGAACAAGAGAATGGCAGTCGTTGGAAATGCGAGGTGAAGCAGCAGAGTCCATTACATCATTACACTGCAGGCTTATTGAGAAAAAACATGTCCCCAATGATCAATGATCTTGACCCTTTGCACTCGCCAAGGCGCCTCCAGATGATGGAAGATATGAAGACGCTGTCGTTGGGAACTTGGAACAGTTTTTGGACATGTTTTGTTTCACATGGACTTCGCACTCAAGGACTGGCTGAGAATGGAGACACCCAAGCTACCAATCCCTCCATATTTTCTCGGCAGTTCTCCTGCGTTGAGGCCACAGGTGGCTCTTCCACCGGTCAAGTCTCCAAAGGCCTGGGGCATGGGATGGAATGGAGACGTCCAATCTATGCAGTGCACACGTCCTTTGCATACCATTGCCAGAGTATGATGCGTATGCTAGATTCGTTTTCTTATTCACTTTCCTCGAAGTTGCCTATCTATCTACTTACCTATATAGCTAGCTAGCTAGGCTGGCTAGGCTGGCTAGGCTAGCTAGGCTAGCTAGGCTAGCTAGGCTAGCTAGGCTAGCTAGGCTAGCTAGGCTAGCTAGGCTAGCCTATCTATCTATCTATCTATCTCTCTCTCTCTCTCTCTGTCTGTCTGTCTGTCTATCTATCTATCCATCTATCTATCTATCTCTCTCTCTCTCTCTGTCTGTCTGTCTGTCTATCTATCTGTCTGTCTATCTATCTATCTATCTTTCTATCTATTCTATCTATTCTATCTATTCTATCTATTCTATCTATTCTATCTTTTCTATCTATCTATTCTATCTATCTATTCTATCTATCTATTCTATATATCTATTCTATATATCTATTCTACCTATTTATTCTATCTATTTATTCTATCTATTTATTCTATCTATTTATTCTATCTATTTATTCTATCTTTTTATTCTATCTATTTATTCTATCTATTTATTCTATCTATTTATTCTATCTATTTATTCTATCTAGTTATTCTATCTATTTATTCTATCAATCTATTTATTCTATCTATCTATCTATCTATCTATCTCTGTCTGTCTGTCTGTCTATCTATCTATCTGTCTATCTATCTCTCTCTCTCTCTCTGTCTGTCTGTCTCTCTCTCTGTCTGTCTGTCTGTCTGTCTGTCTGTCTGTCTGTCTGTCTGTCTGTCTGTCTGTCTGTCTGTCTGTCTGTCTGTCTGTCTGTCTGTCTCTCTCTCTATCTATCTATCTATCTATCTATCTATCTCTTTCTCTCTCTCTGTCTGTCTGTCTGTCTGTCTATCTATCTATCTCGTCCTTCGCCCGTCCGTCCGTCCGTCGGTCGGTCTGTCTGTTTGTCTGTCTGCCTGTCTGTCTATGTAACCTTTTTCCTGCCCGACCGGCAATTCTTGCCTGAGCCTAAATTCTCGCCTAAACGGATTTGTTTTTTTTAAAATTATACTAACTATTGCGCATTTCTGCTTCGTCATTCCTGGACATGCGAATCCCCAAAAAACAAGCCATGGCCAACAGGCATTAAACCTTTCCTAGCGAATTCTGACCGGTCTCGCGGCAGATTGGTCTGTATTTGAAGGAATAGGCTTGCCTGAGAACAGCTGCGAAGGCGAGCAACAGCCCCAAAAAGGGAAATGCGGAGAAGGAGGTCACCTTTCCAGAGGAGACAACACTCAGGGAATCTCAATCCAGCACCTTTTTGTAGGCGATATGTTGCAATGATCTATGATATCTATGTGTTTCTCGCTGGTTGATTTGAAGAAGTTGTGTGAACAGGAGGCTGCTCCCAATGGCGAGGCTCAGACTTTATTTTCGAAACACCTGTCTTGACTGACTGCATGAATGCCACCAAAACACTCATTAGTTCGCCAGGAGTTTCTTTCTGAGACCTTGGTAACAATGGGCAGGATATAGCAGAATAGACTATAGACTCTATAGACTCCATAGACTCTATAGACTCTATAGACTCTATAGACTCTATATACTCTATAGACTCTATAGACCGTAGAAACAGCGCTATGAAAACGACTGCAAAACTCATGCTCGCTTTTGGTTCTCTCCAGGCTGCCGCAAAAGAAACAAATGAGGCGAACATATGGACGTGAGGACTTGCGACTCAGCTCATCATCTCAGAAGTAAACTGCACCGTGCTCGAATTTTGGCAATGGCAGGCAGCAAAAGAAACTGCAAAGGAGCCCAAGGAAGCCGCTAAGGAAGCCGCTAAGGAACCCAAGGAAGCCGCTAAGGAGCCCAAAGAAGCCGCTAAGGAGCCCAAGGAAGCCGCTAAGGAGCCCAAAGAAGCCGCTAAGGAGCCAAAGGAAGCTGCAAAGGAGCCGAAGGAAGCAGCCAAGGAAACTAAGGATGAGAAGCCGGCTGAGGAGGCCTGCGGATTGGTCTTTAGGTAAAGGGGATAGTATCGAATTGACAGCGTTTTCCCAAATTTTTTTTGCGGAAGGATCACAACTCGTCTAAGTGCCAGGCACCCAAAGAAGGCGAGGAGGCAAGGTTTCGGGTTGCAAGCGAAGCAGCTGAAATACGCACGCACAACATCTTCACTTGCCCCGAGGCATCAAATGAGCGTACATCACACACACTTTCTCCCGAGGCCAGGCGTGAGTGGTAAAAAACATTGGTGTTTGAAGAGGCTATCAATCTTCCGTACCTTTGCGTCGGCTGAGGAGCAGAAGAAAGCCGAGCAAGCCTCCAAAGAGCTCATTGCGGACAGCGTGTCACATCCGTTGATCTATTTTATGAATTTTTATGATTATTCTCTTATGTCAGAGCTTCAAAAAGTAGTCCCCTGCCCAACATTTGGAAACGACATTTATCGACCGACTGTGCTTGAAGGACACTCTCAAACTCTTGGAGAAATGCAGCTGCCACCGCAACAAGAGTTTGGAGACTATATTCAAGGTGAAGCAGGATACCTCCACAAACATGACAACCCGAGATTCAGATATGAGTTATTATGAGTTGATTGAGTGACGGCAGAGATGAGTAGAGTTGCTGAATCTAGGACACCAACCGGGCCAACCACAGAACAGAGGATTGCCTTTCCAGGCACTGGACCATGGCAGCGGTGTAGCTTGGGCTTGGGCTTGGTTCACTGAGACGACGTGTCAGATGTCAGATGTCAGGCGCACTGGGGAGCTCGCTGAGATGAAGAAGCAACTGGAAAAGCATGCTTTGGATGTGGAGGTGCTGTGCCGGCTGTGCCTGTGCTATTGTGCTGCAGAGAAAGGGGATGAAAGTGGAAGAGATGCGCAAGACACAGTATTCTGAATCATTTTGACATGATAGATTCTAATTCTGGTGCTGATATGCACAGACGTTTCCAATAGTTTTGTGAGCAATACTGGAATTGGCCACCGGGCCCGGGGAAAAGCGAACAGTGCTTGTAGGCAGCCATTCTGCGGGCAGAGCGATCATTGGATCGTACGGAGCGAAGGCATGTGCTGTAGGGGTGATAGTGGCCACCAATGGCCACCATATGCAATAGCGGCTCTTTGGTTTGTGTCCCCAGCGGAGCAACGTTGTGGTGTGAGCGGCCACAGCTGTTGATGAAGCTGCAAAACTACACACATTCAAGGTTGAATACAAGGGTCTAAGAGAAACTTGAAGTCAGGCTTGACAGCAAAGATGCTAAGAAGGTTGAGAAGTTCAAGACTGCCAAGCACCAAGGGAATTTTCATATGTTTGCACCGGGGGGGGGGCAGGGCGGGCAAGAAAATCGAGATTTCAGAAGAAACCATAATTTCACACTGCGGTTTTCCGTGCAGGTGAGTGAATTGTGATTTACCTTGCATTGATCCGCTGCCATTTTGGCAAAGGGATTGCTGCCTCACTTAGCCGCGCGCGGAAGTGGCAGCTTGCATCATGGCTGCTCCAGATCTTCTTTGGGAGTGTGTGAAGCCATGACCTAAGGGAAACAATGATCGCTTTTGGAAAATAGTGTTGGTATATACAACAATGCGGTAGACAGGCCTATGCAGCTGTATTTATTCTTGCGTTGAGGAACCAGTCATGCTTCATCCAGAAGCGCAAGAACTTCCCAACTATGACCACTGAGCCAGGACTTGAAGACTTGAAACATTGCTTGGGGTGGATGTTGCACAAATGTGTTGTGATGCAGGAAATCTCTGCGGCCTCAACAAATTCCAGCAACTTGTCAACATTTGTAATCATGTGTAATGTTTTTCGTAAGTTGCGATATTCTTCTATTCCTGCACCGAATGCAAGATGATTCAGGTACAGCGGCCTGGCATCAAAGCAGGTGCTTGGACTTGATGCAAAGAAGGTCGGCAAGAAGGAGCATTCGGAGCATTCCTTGGGTCATTTTCTTTGCAGATATTTGCATTTGTATTAACTTGCATTAATAGAACAACCATGATTTGTAAAACATGATTGTAATATTTTGTATTATTTTGTCATGATGACTGCAGCATGGTTTGAAAACAATGAAAATACAGTTGGTTGAAAAAACATGAATTGTGATTTGGCCAGGAGTCCATCGTCCTGACTACCCGAAGCAAGCGATCATCCAGGTGAGGTCGTTTTGCTCGTCCTGCTCTTTGAGTCAGCACTCACGGACTGCAGGCAATATCGTCCCGGTGCCGTGCTGGTGACCACTGGCATCAAGAAGGGTGCCCTGACATGCCCTGACTATGACTCATTCACTGCATGTTTTGAATGTGAAATGATGACCAAATGCATACATTGACAACTTGTGCTATAAGAGTCCAATGATTGAGAATGCAGCTCGTTGTGTCAAAACCAGGACTCCGTATCAAGTTGCATCATCATTCAAAACTCCAACCACGATGCATTTCACCAAAATTATTAGCCGTAGGGAGGTTGTGCAGATAGGAATCATGAGTGAATTGTTTGCTAAGTGGCCACAGTTACAGGTTGCATAATTATTCTGTAAACCAAATCGCAAACCATCCCAGCTTATTCCATTGAAAAGATTTGGGGGTATTAGGTTTACCGCATGGCCGGCTTTGAATCGTCTGAGGCAAGAAACAGGGTCCTGAGCAGCTCAAGAAGGCGCATGGTATAATTGGATATAATTGGTATAATGGATGATTTGGATCACAAGGGGTTTGGAGATGTTTGAAGAGTTTGGGGGGCCTTGATTGGAAACAAAACAGAAACACACCTGGCCACGGGCGCGGGCAGATCATCGGATCCACCTGGAACCGCCCCGAGCTCCTTGAGACTGCCCTGAAGAAGTGGATGCCTTGGGTTCAGAGAAGTGAATGAAGTGAAGTGTTTCCTTTGTTTCCTTTGTTCATGGATCACCAGAACAACTTGAACTTTGAAGATCCTAAAGCGGTTGTCCAATGTGTCCCATGTTGTCCGGTGGTGTCCCATGTTTTTGCTTGTTTTTGCATGTTTTCGCATGTTTCCCATGGTGCCCCAGAGTTTCAGCTCTTTGGTTCCAAATCTGATACCTGAGGTACCAAAAGATCAAGCAGTCTTTCAAAAAGCGAAAGGTTGCCAAGAAGGCAGCCTAGGCAGCCTAGGCATCCTGAACGACGCGGCAATGGCAGGAAAAAAGAGTGCTGGCAGTGCGCTTGGATCAATGCATCAAGTCCGACCAAGTCCTGGTCTCTATCACTTGCTGTTGTCAATGGTTTCAAAGTATTCATTTCTGTTCTTGGTGATTTTTTCTCAACCATTGGCAAGGGGGAATGAAGAGGCCCGGGGCATTTACTTTGGATGGTCAGAAGCACACAAATTTCTGGCTTTGTGCATTGTTCAAGCACTGAGGACATGGACACTCTCAAAAATCTTCGTTCCGTTCGTGAAAAGCTGGGAGAGGATATTCGGAACAAGCGGGGGCCTGACTTGAGTCGCATCGCAGTTTGAGAACAAAGCAAAGGCAAAGGACACTTTTCTTTTAGAGTAGAATGTAGAGAATGTACCTTTTGGAGACCTGGGCTGTATTGTTGCTCAACAACTTCTTGCATCAAGAAAACCACAAAACGTGATGAATCTGCGCGCCTTGACCTTGGCAACTTGCCATTGGAAAAACATAGGGACAGGGGAAACCTCTGGAAGCAAAGGTAAAAAAAAGGAGTAGGTGACCGACCGTACCACCGATAAGACGTCACTAATGGCAATGTTCCAGACATGGACAGCTTGGAAACGGGAAAAAATGTGAAGCAAGTGCTCGATTTGCAGCAAGCCAATACAGATATCAACACAGGCGAATGTGTCCACAGCGAATTTTTGCGGAGACTGCGGGCACACCCCAACGACGATCATAGACGGCGATGTTTCAGTAGTGACATGTGTTCCACCACTCCGCAATATGAAAGCAGGTCCTTGGCTAAGTAGTTTGGTACTTGAAGAATCAGCCGATTATGCCAATTGAATCCGATTGATTTTCACAAGTGTTGTGATTGAAACGCGAAAACTCGAAACCATCAGGCTGCAATTTTCGCATAATACGGTTGGCTGAAATGTGGTCAGCCCGCATTCTGCAATCAATTTTCGCCGGAGAGAGAAGGGATCAACTCCAGAGGTTTGCTCCGGCAATATGATTTCGCCGCAAGAACAGATGGCCCACAGATGGCTTCAAAATTCCTCCAATTGCGTAGGTGCTCCGGAACGCTGGGCCACGATTTCGTCCCCACGAGTCCGCAAGTCGAAATTGGACAGCAGAAATTCGCTGAAACTTGCGAATGGTGCAGTGCGATTGGCGCTCCGACAGTGTGTGATCACGTTGTGAAGTGTTGAAGCGCCTTTTTGCTGTATCATACTCATAACTCACAAGCTTTGAGCGTTGAAATGGAAACATGCAAATCAATTCGCGGACAACAACTTCAAACAAGGTTGCACAAATTTCTGAACAATGCCACCATCTAGGGCCAGCATCATCCTGTTTATCAGACTTGAAACAAACAACGGCAAAGTACCCAATGGACCTACTCCCAAACGACGTTCGGTATCCCAACGCTGCACTTGCATGTACGAGGTCGAATCGCCAAGACAGGGGGAACGTCGGTAAATGTTTGTAGGAAAACAAAGTGGAAAATGTAACTGCACTGACTGCACTGGGGAGTTGCTTGTCATTTGCAGACCAAGGTTTGGACTGCCCTGCTGCGTTGTATAATTATAAACCCCATATCTCCATCCTACACCCCGAACTGACCAAGAGACTCAGCCCAACCCAACTGCATTTGCGTAGCAGCGATCGTGTGTGCAACTTCGAAAGGCAAGAACACAGCACATCCAAACGAAACCTGACCTGATCCAACGCAAGGCAATCCCAACACACCTCGTGTCATGTGTACAATGCAAATTCAACTGAACCAGCAAAGTGGGAGACAAACTACGATAAGATGCTGCGCCACCTGGGAGAGTGCCAGACCGCAGGGCACGTTTGCGTCACCCTGATGCCACCGATTCAGCCCAATCAAAACACGACAGAAAAGTTGTGCACGAAGGAAATGCCCCGCTCAAATTTCATGCCGCGAGAATGTGGGAAAGAAGGCAGCAGAAACACGAGACTTCATGCCACCGTACCTACACCAATTGGGAGAGAATCTTGTGGACAAGGCAACCGGCCTTATACCAAGATTTCGTTCATCGCGCTGGAAGACTAGCAGGGTGATGAGGCGGTGTGAATTTTTAGGTATTGTCAAATCTGCGCCAGAAACAAATGGGGGAAACATGACGAAACATTAAGTGTGAATGTTGGAACCTTGCCTTTCTCTGTTTGTTGTGCGTTATCTGTCGTCTTATTTGACAGATATACAGACTTTTTAAACGTGGCGTTTTACATGCAATCTGGCATCTATCCTTATTTTTTTCCAGCATTCTACCTGGCATTCCTATATGACATATATATATATTATATTATATATATTCTGGCATTCTAGCACTTTCTCTCAAATATATTTTTACATGCTATCTTGCATTCTGTTTGACTTTGTACCTGGCATTCGACCAGACATTGCATCTTGGATAGTCTATTTGGCATATACCAGTAGTAGTTACCGCACAAGGCGGTGGCAAAAATTTCAAAGATGGACACTATAGGAGAGGTGAGTTGCTGTATGCATGGCAGAGCGAATCCACTGATGGACCGAAAGGTGGTTGGAATTGTGTTTTTTGGAGTGGTTGCACTGGTCAATTCAACCACAACTGCTCGATACAACATGATATAATGTGGTGCAGCTCAGTTGTAGTTGTAATTGCAATAGTAATTGTAGTCGTAGTTGATGTTGTAGTTGCACGTGTAAACTGTAGTGAAGTGTATATAATGTAGTGGTAGTTGCAGCTGTACTGGTTGTTGTAGCGGTAGTTATAGTCGCAGTCGTAGTACCAGTGCTAGGGTAGTGGTAGTGTAGTGTAGCGTAGCGTAGTGTAGTTAGTTCTAGTTGTAGTGGCAGTTGCAGTTACAGTCGTTGTTGTCGGTGTAATGGCAGTCATATTTGTAGTTGTCGTTCTAGTTTTCGGCCTACTTCCAGTTGTAGTGTAGCGTGGTACGGTTGAAAAACGGTCCGAACTTGGTATGTTTTTACAGTTTTGACTTGGAAATGCTTTCGCGCCACAACGGTGTTCTCCACTTCTTCAACATTAAACATCCAAAAGTGGCACGAACATATCGTGCCTCCACCACCGTATGCAATTTTTCAACATCTCAACTTCCAAGGTGGTCCCAGACCGTCAGTTTTTAACACTTCTGGTTTCGAAATGTGCTTCGCCAGAACAGCGTGCACTTTTTCGACATCTTGTATAACTCTCAAAAGTCGTCCGCAGCTGAAACGTTTTCTGCATTTTCACTTGGGCAGGCGTTTCTCGCCACAGCGCTGCGCACCCCCCTACAGTTCCCATCAGGAACCCGGTGCACCAAAAATGTCTTGGTATGTGCTCATTGGGTTAGCCAAATCACGAAAGGTAGCTCCAGAGGGGCTACCTTGAGTTTTACTTTACGAAGTAAAGGGGAGGGCGGCCAGCCCCGTTACCTGATTCTTCAGGAGATTGCTAGTCATTTTAGTAACCCCCCCCCCTCCACACCTCCCACGCACCCTAAGAGCAGACTCAAAACATTGTAATTTACAGTATTTTTGTTCTTTTCGGATCAAGAAACCACATTTTGCTACATGGTGAAACCTCCGTAAATACCAGTGTTTTTGCTAGGTGCTGGCCAAAAAACACTGTAAATACCGTGCTTTTTACTACCAGAGGCAAAAAACATCGTAAATACTGTGGTTTTGGGCTTCCGACCCGCCAAAAACATCGGTATTTACGGTGTTTTTTGCTCCGAGAGTTGCAAAAACACGCGAAAACACCACCGATTTGACGATTTTCGGCCACTACGGAACCGAGCAAAAACGCTGCAGGGGTAACACCAACACCAACAACAACAACACCAACGGCAACAGCAACAACAACAACAACGACGACAACAACAACAACAACAATAACACCAACACACAACGCACAATGCACAACGCACAACGCACAATGCACAACGCACAACGCACAACGCACAACGCACAACACACAACACACAAAACACACAACACACACACAACACACACAACAACACACAACAACACACAACAACACACACACAACCACACACAACAACACACACACACAACAACACACAACAACACACCACAACACACAACAACACACAACAACACACGCAACACACAACAACGCAACAACGCAACAACAACACACAACAACACACAACAACACACAACAACACACAACAACACACAACAACACACAACAACACACAACAACACACAACAACACACAACAACACACAACAACACACAACAACACACAAAAACACACAACAACACACAACAACACACAACAACACACAACAACACACAACAACACACAACAACACACAACAACACACAACAACACACAACAACACACACAACAACACAAACAACACACAACAACACACCACAACACACCACAACACACACAAGAACACACAAGAACACACAAGAACACACAACAACACCACAACACACCACAACACACAACAACACACAACAACACACAACAACACACAACAACACACAACAACACACAACAACACACAACAACACACAACAACAACAACAACAACAACAACACCATCAACACCATCAACAGCAGCAGCAGCAGCAACAACAGCAGCAACAACAACAACAGCAACAACAACAGCAACAACAACAACAACACGAACACGAACAATACCAACACCAACAACACGACCAACAACACCAACACCACCAACAAACCCAACCACACCAACAACACTAACAACACTAACAACACTAACAACACTAACAACACCAGAAACACTACCACCACCAACAACACCAACACCACCAGCACCACCAACACCACCAACACCACAACCACCACCAACCCCAACCACATCGCCGAAGCCTTTCAGTCGTTTTTAGCAGACTCCCCTTTATATTTTTGGAAAGAAAATGGCCGCGTCGCTTTTACCAGACTCCACTTTATGTATTTTTCCCTCCCCTCTCCCCTTCATTTTTTCTTCGGTTCCTTTCTTGCTTACCTACCTTTCGTGTTCCCCCTCTCAAGTGTGTTTGTTGGGTCCATAAGAGGTATCCCTTTGTCTACGACAGCTCTCCTTTCTAAGAGTTGGGGGTTTGAATTTGCCAAAGTTGGAGCAAGGACATTACATCATGGTTTGATGTTGTAATATTTGATGAACATTGGTTTGCTGTTGTAATATTTGATGAACATTCTTCAGTGTGATGCCACATGGCAATGATAATGATACACGACGGAGGAAACAAGAGAAAATATGACAGATGAATCTGCATGATCCAAAATCCGGACTGTATATAATTTTTTCGTCCAGCGAAATTTTTAATAGAAAATTGTTAATTAACCAGGTTCCGAAAAATATATTAGGAAAAAATAACCGATATTCAGCATATATTCACTTTGATGTTTTGGTGTGATGATGTTTTTTTTTGATGTGGCACAAATATGTGCAGATGAAAGCGAAGTGATGGGGATCGGTGCTGCTGGCAAGTATTGGCGAATGCGCAATTAGCAAAACACAATGTTACAAACACATGGGGCGACACCGTTACACCACGAAACGTGTCAGAAAATGGGGGACGGTCATACAATCGAATGTTAAACATAGAGGAAATGTACGTGCTACAAAATCGTGGGTACAACATAGAGAATCACCACACAATTAGGGACAAAATCATGTTTTTGGTGCAGGTTTTTTGTTTTAAATATTTGGACGCACGGTTATATTTTTTTTTGCCTGAAATTCATCATCATCGTCGTCGTCGTCGTCATCATTGTCAAGAATTGATTTGCACATGTACAGGGCAGTTACAGTTCTTGTTGTCACATGTTCGTTTCACTGAATACATATCACGGCACGGTACATTCGGGTTCCCCACAGGGCTGTTCAGGATGGACAGTGAGAAGTGCAGTTGATGGGCTACAGGTAGCGGGGCAGCAACCCTTAGATGGTAGAAAAAAAGGTAAGCACCAAGACGCACCAGCAGCGAAACCACAGGAGTGAAAAAAAACATTCAAGAACAAATTACTTTACTTCCCCACCATGACATTTATACATTTTCTTACTGGCAAATCTTCTGGCACTCTATCTGGCATATCTTCTGGCATTTTATCTGGCATTTTATCTGGCATTCTATCTGGCATATCTTCTGGCATATGTTCTGGCACATCTTCTGGCATATCTTCTCGCATTCTATCTGGCATATCTTCTGGCTTATGTTCTGGCATATCTTCTGGCATTCTATCTGGCATATCTTCTGGCATTCTATTTGGTATATCTTCTGGCATTCTATCTGTCAAACATTCTGGCACTCTATCTGGCATATCTCATGGCATTTGATCTGGCATACCTTCTGGCATTCTATTTGGCAAACATTCTGGCACTCTATCTGGCATATCTCATAGCATTTGATCTGGCATACCTTATGGCATTCTATTTGGCATATTATCTGGCAAATCTTCTGGGATTCTATCTGGCATATCTTCTGGCATTCTATCTGCTATATCTTCTGGCATTCTATCCGGCGTATCTTCTGGCATTCTATCTGCCATATGTCATGGCATTTTATCTGGCATATCTTCTGGCATTCCATGTGGCATTCTATCTGGCATATCTTCTGGCTGTTGAGGTCCAGCGGTGCACACTGAGCTGGGCAGGTCCAGCGGTGGACGCTGAGCTGGGAAGGTCCCCGGTTGAGGTCCAGCGGTGCATACTGAGCTGGGCAGGTACCAGGTTGAGGTCCAGCGGTGCACACTGAGCTGGGAAGGTTGCAGGTTGAGGTCCAACGGTGCACACTGAGCTGGGAAGGTCCGAGGTTGAGGTCTAACGGTGCACACTGAGCTGGGAAGGTCCCAGGTTGAGGTCCAGCGGTGCACACTGAGCTGGGAAGTTGGCAAGGAGCTTGGCGAAGAGAATTGGCAAAGAGCTTGGCAAAGAGTTGGCAAGGCGGAAGTGCAGGTGGAAATTGATGCAGACATGGTCGAGGAGAAACTGGAGGAGGAGGGGGAGGAGGAGGACGAGGACGAGGAGGAGGACAGCTAGCCGAGGAGGAGGAGGAGGAGGAGGAGGAGAACAACTCTGATAAAATCTAACAACCCTCACCTGGCAGGTGGGGAACAATCGCAGCAATTGCACTTGGAAGAGGTTTCAACTCGACGCACACGTACAAACTGCCACCACCACAACCGACGCGAGGGTATGGACATTTACTTGGGATTACCAATTTGATAATTCCTGAGATTTTTTTTTTAAAATACGCGAATGATTCCTCCAACAAGGTGGCGCAACGGACAGACTAGAGGCAAAACTTTGTATACATTTCGGGAAGGGCCCACAGTACATTACCAACTCATCAACGTATGCCGAAGACAGGCAACTGTTGTTGTGCAGACGGCATACACTACATGCACTTGGCTGTAAAGCATGGACGCAATTACACAAACGCTATCTCAGTTGGTGCATGCAGTGTTGGGTACCTTACAACAAAAAACTGAAGGCACAAAATGTGAGGATCCTTTTTACAACATGGGAATCGGACACTGCAAAATATGAAGGAAACAACACCCACGCAGTTATTCCTGACGACAACAAAATTATTTGTCATTATTATCATCATCACTATTATTATCATCACTATTATTATCATCACTATTATCATCATCACTATTATCATCATCATCATTATTAGTATTATCATTATTATCATTCTTATCATTCTTTCCATTATTACCATTATCATCATTATTATCATCATCATTATTATCATCAGTATCATTATTATCATTATTATCATTATTATCATTCTTATCGTTCTTATCATTATTATCATTCTTATCATTATTATCATTATCATCATCATCATTATCATCATCATTATTATTATTGGTATTATTTTTTTTTCTGTTTTTTTTTTCTTCTTGTTCTTCTTGTTTTGCTTTCACCAAAAATGCTAAAACAACGCCCGCGGCTACGAGCAGGAACCATGCAACGATATGCAGCCGTACGGCATCAACAACATGAAAAATAATGCGCAGTGTGCGTGATACCCTACACAGCCCATGGGCTTTGGCGCCAAATGCAAGGAAACGGGAACGTACAAAACAACAGCAAGGCCAAGTACAACAAAGGAAAGGGAGAGACACAAACCAACAAGGATACAGCAAAGGCAAGGGCCCATTACCGGTTGGATATGGCAACGCTTTCAGGGATCAACGCCGTACAAAGACAGGACGAAAGGAAAATGACCCACAGTAGTAAAAGAACCAGGGTAAGGGAAACATATCACAAACGTTGTCAACAAGGCTTTGACGCCAAGGACCGCAAAATTGACAGGGTTGCAGAAACGAATGGAAATACAGACCAAAACAATCAACAACAATAATGCTAGCAACAAACACAGTACCAAAATGGCGACAATGGCAATACGAGCAACCACAGGCAAAAATTACTTTACTTCGTGTGATCCCCACCATGACATTTATACATTTTCTTACTGGCAAATCTTCTGGCATTCTATCTGACATATCTTCTGACATTCTATTTGACTTCTATCTATCTGGCATATCTTCTGGCATATGAATCTGGCATATCTTCTGGCATATCTTCTGGCATTCTATCTGACATATCTTCTGGCATTCTATCTGGCATATCTTCTGGCATATATTCTGACATATCTTCTGGCATTCTATCTGACATATCTTCTGGCATATATTCTGACATATCTTCTGGCATATCTTCTGGCATATCTTCTGGCATATCTTCTGGCATATCTATATCTATCTGGCATATCTTCTGGCATATTTTTCTGGCATTCTATCTGGCAAATCTTCTGGCATTCTATCTGGCATATCTTCTGGCATATTATCTGGCATTCTATCTGGCATATCTTCTGGCATATCTTCTGGCATATCTTCTGAATTCTTTCTGACATTCTTTCTACCTTTCTTCTGCACATTCTTTGTCCCATATCTTCCTACATGAGGTCCGGCAGGGAACACTTGGCGTGGATACTCGCGGTTGAGGTCCGGCAGGGAACACTGGCCGTGGATGGTCGTGGTTGAGGTCCGGCAGGGAACACTGGGCGTGGATGGTCGTGGTTGAGGTCCGGCAGGGAACACTGGGCGTGGATGGTCGTGGTTGAGGTCCGGCAGGGAACACTGGGCGTGGATGGTCGTGGTTGAGGTCCGGCAGAGAACACTGTGGATCGCGGGTCGCAGTTGAGCAAGGACGACGAGACGACGAGACGACGAGAGACGAGGAGGAGGAGGAGAGGAGGACGAGGCAGGAGGAGGCGGAGGAGGAGGAGGAGAAGGAGGAGGAGGAGGAGGAGAAGGAGGAGGAGGCAACTGACATAAAATCTAACAACCCTCACCTGGCAGGTGGGGAATTACAATAAACACGCCAAACGCCCACCACCGGAAGAGCTAGTCCTTGAGAGAACGACCGTTACCTCAGTCACAACTACCAAACTTTGAGCATTCCACAGCGCAGCAACGCGATCGAGGTTAGCGCCTCCTTTTGCTTGCCCCCACACTGCTGTCCCACCAGCCTCCACAAGGGTGGGGCGCCAGGGGCTGATGCAGCGATTCGATTCGTTTTTGAACTGGCAACCCCTGCTTGAGGACGCCCGCCAAGGGCCGGGCCACTCCCGCCGGAAGGATTTCCCACTGATGATGCTGCCGCCGCTCGCTGCCGTGAGCGAACCTGCTGGCATCTGCTGCCAGAGCAACCTGTCTCGCGCGCGCGCGCGCCACTCTCACAGCGGCTTCCTTGTGCATCAGAGGCCAGGCCATGCTGGACCTTGTCCGACCCTGCCCGGCGATCTGCCGGCCGCTTGCGACCCCTCCCTAACAACCTGCAGCGTTTTACCTCGCCCCTTCCCTTTTCCTTCACCCCAGACGAGGTCGCAGAGGCCCTGGCACAGCCAAGCGCCGCGTGGCATCCCGGCTGTCAGGCCTCACGTCCGATCACCTCCATGTGCTTTTCGGCCATCCTGACGAGATGCCAGCAGACGAAGAAAATGAAGAACAGAGCGCACACAAGGCAAAGACATTAGCACAGTTTTTACAACCGACGCCACGGGAAATACGTCACAACGTCGCACATATCCTGTGGAGGAGTTTGTGTCCTGCGTGAATAGAATATCGTGGCAAACAAAGATGCCACCAACACCCAAAGTCAAGATAGGCATTGGTCTCACGAACGTCAGGACCTATGAAAACAAATGGCCACTGCCGGTATTGACAGGCATCGACATGGCAATGACGGCAATGATTACGGACAAGGAAGGACACGTTGCCTACGCACAAACGTCATTACAAACATTCATTTTGGAATGTGGCAGAACAGAAAGGTACATCATGACACTCAGAGCGACAGGCACGCCTGGCGGTTTGTACAGGTGCCGACACATCAACACCAAATACAGCCCAGTTCGACCCAACAAAAGAACATGCGGCAATGGGAGGCAATAAAGGGTTTGGCGAGGTGGCGTCGCTGAACGTCCGTCTGGAGGGCGCAGCTAAAAATTGGCCGGCGTACGTCCGCTAGACAATTGGGGAGTCCGCCAGCCAATTGGGGAGACTCCAACTACAGCATTCACACGCGCACACGCACGCGCACGCGCGCACACACACACACACAACTTCACACACTCTCGCGCACGCTCGCACACACTCACATTCACACTCACACTCACGCTCACACACCCACACGGTCACACACACCAGCACACAAACACAATTCGTGTAACATGTGTGTGCAGCCCATTTGATTGAGTATACCACGCGCACGATTGTGTACCTGAAAAGTTGCATAGTCATTTTGGTACAGTGTGGCATGTGCATGATCACTTCCTTTTCATTACGTCATTTGCCTTCAAGGTTGTATGATCGCTTTGCATCTTCGATGTGCAAAATTGCGGTTTTACTGTTTGTCGCCCGCCGCGTTCGATTTTGAAGATTGTCGGTCTTTCTGGGTCTCGGCGTCAGGTTCGTTGAATTTGATTGTGTCGGGTGGCCAACCCATCTAATCGGGCGGAAAACCTCGAAAACAACATTCGCCCAGCTGAAACATGTTTTTCTGCTTCAGCAAGGTATCAGCAGGGGTTGGGATTGCCCCGCTCCCTCCGCTTCCCCCCGTTTTTCTGGATACAGTTTTGCTGTGCCAATGCCTTTGGGGCATGGTCGCCATATCGTCGCCGTCAGCATCATCACCATCATCAGAGTTCTGTCCACTCACCACGTTTCCCTCCTCGGCGCTTTAGTTTCCCAGCAAATTTTTGTTCCCTACCCTTGGGCCTCACGTATATCAAACAAAATGGTTTCCCAAAGCTGGGAGAACGATAATGCGCGCACCAACCAGAAACGATCTGCGGCCAATGGCATGCACAAGGGGATTATGCGTGTCTGTTCAACTGTGCCGTGCTGGCATTCGTACCATTTTTTCCGCACCTGCCAGGTGAGGCCCGGCCTCAGTCTTTCACTGGGTGCTCCGCCTCTATTTGCCAGTGACTCGCGTCGATCTCCACGGCCGTGTGGGCACACACGGGCCCGAGACCTATCGCAAGCTCGACGGCAGTTCTTGGGCTCGCACGGAACCGCCGAAACCTGTGTATCGCGGGTTCCTGATCAGGGTGGGCATGCACGGGTCCGAGCACATGCCCGATAGAATGGCAGACAGGACGTCAGAATAGATTTCAGAAAGAATGCTAGAAAAGATTCCAAAAAATGTTGGAATATAGACTGTTTGCAAAATATCAGATAGACTGCCAGATAGAAGGTGCGAAATAGTTCAAATAAAATTCAGATTGAACGTTAGAGTATATGTCAAATAGAATGTCAGCGTATATGTCAGACAAAATGACAGAAAAAATGCTAGATATAATGCTCCAAGACATGTCAAGTAAAATGTCAAGTGGTGGGGATCACTCGAAGGAATTATGTTTTACTCCAAACTATTTTTGGTGATGTTGTTTGAATTCCTGGATGCCCAAGCGCGCACCCCAGCAAATGCCATGGTGCGCGTGCGGCAACTTTTGCAGCCGATGTGGCGGCATCACGAATGTTTGTTGCCCGTAACCCCACAAGCAACATAAGTAATGGTTGCAACATACAGCCGCGCTCTGCCAGAAGGTCATGCTCTAAAAAGTATACAACGTTTTCACCCTGCACAACTAGCTAATGGTGATAAACATAAATCATATGCCACGCTTGGGATCCCGCAATAACATGTTTCTGAAATAGACAAGGCAAAACATGGCATATTACCTGGAACAAAACGGACGGTTTGGCGTGATTGCCTGCAGAGTTGACGAAAAATGCAATAATGCAACGGGGAGAAACAGCTACCACCTTTCTTCGACGGTTCGTATGAGGTCCAGCGACTCGCTGACAAGGCATAGCATATTTGGAGAAGGAATGTTCGAAGAAAGGAGATGGACATTAAAATCGCAAATAATTAGTGAAATGTTGGTTTTCAATTCTGGCATTTGTCACATCCGGCGACGAACCGCCGAGACAATTCAAAAACATGATATGCATTGTTTAAAATTGTTTTGCCTCCATTGTATCATGTTTATTTTTCGGTTTTGTCGTAGTGCATGTGTCTCAAACAAATTCTTTTGCAACGGACGTGTGCAAACAATTGTGTTCTGTGTTAATGAGTGTTGTTCGTAAGTTCATGTCTCGAACAAAGAAAACGCGCAAAACTGGATGGTGGCACTAAGGTTTGCAGCCCTGGAGATTGACAACATGTGCAGGCATTTGGTGTGGCACTTTGCATCTTTTCACGCCAACCTCATTTTTTGTGAAAATTTCATGTTTGTGATGCAGGGCTCTGACACTTGCAATCTGTGGGTGATTTGTTTCTCCGATTTGGCCTCAAGCAAACATTTGTTTGTAAATACCAGCGGGCCGTTCTTTCGTGCTGCCAACGCGCCTTGGCAGCAGAGGTCGAAAACTTCATTGTGAAAATTCATTGCGCTCTCAAGTGTTCCACGTGTTTTCCTGTTCTTGCCCCTTGTGATTAGGTGCAGCCGTGTATGTGTTCACAACCTTCCTCGCCAAAGGCGGAGGGTCTGAAATAAACTTGCTTCCTACCTTGTGGCTGAATATCTGTATTTTTTCATGACCTCACTATCGATTTTTTTTTACTTCAAAAATTCTTAGACGACTGACCAAAGCCCATACAATTCTGTTTTGCATTGGTGCAATCGAACCATATTGTTTGACGCTGGCACTATTTTGCCTTAACTTGCCACTTGCCACCCATATGAACACAACTGTTTAGCACTTCCTTTTCTGCGTGAACAATGGCGTTTGAACCTTTCTCGGCATCGAACAGCGGCCGTTTTCGTCGGCCTGAACCTCAGACCTTTGTTGCCCAACCAGCACTTCTTTTGGGGGTTGGGTGAAGTGTGCCATTCTGCAATTAGTCATAACACTTCGCCCAGCGAAAGATGCGAAAGAAACGGGGAAGGAAAAAACTATATAAACGAATATAAATGACAATTATTTTGAGGGTTGCTTGTGACTTTGTTACCGAGACCTGTTTGGACTGCGCCGCCAACTTCATTGAAATCATTGGACGACCCACTGTTGAGGGGTGAGGCTACACGAGTGGCCGCCGTGAACGTACAGAAACAAAAGTCATGACTGCGAAAGTTGGCCTGAAGACCATTGCACAACTGTATAGACTAGTGCACACTTGCAACGCTTGCAACTCAGCATGAGGGCAAAATTTCGTTTGACATGAGTATTCTCCTATGCTGCAGGCGCTTCTTTCCCCCACTGTGCTGACTTCACAGGCACAACTACCAGGTGTGAGCAGTGCAGCTTACTGTGTAATTGTAAGTGCCATGTGCAAATGTGATACTTCAGTGCCAGGTTTGAGACATCATCCAGTTGCCCGTACATCCTCTGTGCACCCCTTGGCATGTGCAAGAACATACTTGATATAATTGGCAGTTGAATTTATACAATTTATACGTACTCTGTTCGGTCCATATGGGTTCAAGACGTTTTGATCTACGTTCTGCAGCCATACCGCCATGACTGTGTGAAGAAGGTGCTTCATCGCAGCACATGGCGTTGATTTGCATTTTTTTTTCAACCGAACCCAGTCTTTCTGACCTTCAATGGTCGATTGTTGCTGAGGCTCCAGCTTTCCCAGCTGCCGACAAAAGACAGTGCTTGGAGTAGCCTGATAGCATTGGAATCATTAGACTCCTGCCCAAAGTACCGTCAATATCGTCCATTCCGGCTCAGGCCGCTACAACAGCGACCAAGCACTGGCAGTGTGACAAGTAGCTTTTCAGATGACGGTGCAGGCAGGAGTCTGGTTTTCGAGTTGCGCGTGGACGTTGCCCACATGATTGGACCAAGACAATTTGTGAACCTGCATTCTGTGCCGCTGCTCTGACACCTGTTCAAAGACATGCAATGCAGAACGCGCATGAACGCACCATCTAGCCGAATCTAGCCACAGATGTGTTCAGATAGTCACAGCCAAGCCGTCTTTCAGCATGCGCTGCAATTGATTTCAAAGGCTCTTTTGTCCCCAACCTAGCAGATAGCAACCTGGCAGATAGCATGCGTAGCCGCCACATATCTCATTTCAGGTAAGGCTCTGACTGAGAAGTGCCATTATGTTCAGCTAATTCCTGTGTGAACCTTGAATGCCATGCACCTTGCTTCGCTGGTGCAAAATCCGAAGAGTTTGAGAAGCCGAAGCCGAAATCATGCTCCTTTGCCGCTTGCGACCTGCAGCGCTTGGATTCTTCACAGCTCATACCTTGGCAGAGGTGCTGCCCGCAGCAGAGGACATGCTCCTGAGGTTCGGATCCGTTTTGATTTGTCACAAGTCACCACGAATAAGACATGTGACATGATGTGACAATATGTGACATGTATGTCATTGTATGTTACCATGTATACCGTGTACTATGTTATGTTATATTTATGGGCAGTTTCTCTGGGATGCGTCCTCTCCGAATTGTTGGTTGGTAGTTGGTAGGATTTAGTAGGTAGGTATACTGACTTTACGTTGAGGAGAGATTGTGCAGATAGCTCGGAGGCTGTCACCTTGTTGCTTTCCACAGGCTGGAGCGGGGCAAGGTCTACGATGACAAGGAGAGGCGGTTTGCCTACGAGCTTCCCCTACCGAAGCTACCCGTCCCAATTCAAGGCACGAGGGAAGTGGATCGTGCGAATCTGTGGATGGTTTGCTGATGGTCTGACTGCATTGATGGTGCAAGGCTCTCCAGGCTCTCCTTTGGCAGTTGCAGTGTGTTCTCAACTGGGACCATCATGGGAGCAACTTGGACGAAACCTTTGGACCAAAACTGTTGGATTTGTCAGCATCACCGGTATCTCACATGTATCTCAGAAGAATCTTGGATCTGCAGCTCAGGTTTCCCAGCTTCGGAAAGTGCCACTTAGTAACGCAGGACTTTGACGGACTTTGCATAAACTCTGTTCCTGCCCATTTGCCCCAAGTTGTCACAATGCTGGTGGGAGAATCATGCTGCATTATCCGTGTGGCTTTGGTGCATACCGATTCAACACCTAGACCTAGCCATGAAAATAACGTGAGGAGGTCCAGTCCTTGATTGACACAGACCTGGACGCAGCACTCAGAGAGGTGATTTTCAACACGGCAGCTGCAGCGCGTGCTGAAGGCTTCCATGTGCAGGTGGCCCTGGGACAAAGGGTTTCTGCATGTTTGTGCGCCATTGCCCCATCAATCCACATCATTGAGCATGGTTAAGTTAAGATATCATTAGGTCATCATTGCCGTTGTTACGGGGGCCGGATGCCAGGTGAGCCGTCATGACCTTTTCCATGGTCACTTCTTCCGTCGCAAGAACGGTGAGGTTGGCATCCTTCTCCATGCATGCGAATACCCTTGCAGGAGCCGGTGTTTATGTATGAGGGATCATCAGAATCATCAGAATCATCAGTGATCATGAAGGTGCGTTTGATTGGGAGGTCATGGAGGTCCCTTTCAAAGATGTTCTCCCTGCGCATTGGTCCAGCAACGGGGGACTCCTGGGATTTGACCGTGTCAGTTCCAGGAACGATGATGCCTTCCCTGTAAACCTGGGCTTCTGTCAGTCAGATTCTTGTATCCAGAGCCTTGGTTGAACTCTTTAGCCGCTTTAGCCAATTCAGAACATTGTCCTGACATGTCCTGACACTCTCGGCCTATGTTGATCTGTATCGCACTGCAGGTATTCAGACGAGGTGATGCAACACCGAAATTTGGTGATCCTCTTCTCCCCGTGTGTTCGCGCCTTTGTGTTGGATGCAGAGTCCGACTGCATCAAGGCAGGGTTTGCCAAGTGAGAGCAATGTGGAGGTTGGAAGTTGTTGAAGCCACGCATCACACACACACTGGCCATGCCAAGAAGGCGCTCATCCCCGACTACGCACAAAAACCCATGTACACGCTCTACGAGGATTGTTGGGGTGAAGTGCCTTTGGAAAGGGTTGTTCAACTTGGTGGACAGCCCACAATTATCCAGAATCAATGACATGACTGCGGCATCACCATACTCAGATCCACAGGTTCAGTCCTTTGAGTTGTTAAAGTAGCCGATCCAATGCGCGTCCCTGTGCGAGCATGAAAGGGTGGCCATGTTTGCCTCGTTCCTGAAGCTACCGAATTAAAACATATTATATAAAACATGAGGGAGTGACCTGCAAATGAATTAAATGTTCATGTATGTACGTGGCATACAGGGGCACACACACATTAGCACTGAAATCACAGATGCTTTGATTCTGCAATTTCCTTGTTGCGTCCTTTGAGGACACTCTGGGGGAGCCTTTGGCTGATGTGTATTTCTTGCCAGAGCAGCCTAAATTGGGCTGGGTCTCACGGAGGTTACGTGGGTCAAGAGTCAGGCTTTAAAAAGGGACACTGCCGCTCTGCAGAGTTTCCTTGCAAAGTGGGTCACGGGTTGAGAGAGACAGCCTTGAAGGGGCAGCGCCGAGGTTTTGTTCCCCACACCCCAGACATATTTTGGATTTGAGTTCATGTTTCTCATCCTGTCCGGCCAGGCGCTTTAGCTAGTTTCGGATTGCTTCAGCAGTGCCCTTGCTGCATTATCTGCATTTTTTGCTGAAAAAGATATGAATAAATATTTGTGCCTCACTGTCTTCACATTTGCTTTCTCTTCATCTCTGAGGCCAAGGAAACTGTCTCAGACTGTGATAGCTTTCGTGGCGGGCTCAGCGGTTGGCGAACACGGAACATACATTGTATAAATACATCCAGGCCTGCCAGAGTTTCAGGTTTCAGTCTTTAACCAGATAACCCTGCCACTTCTCAGGAGCGAAGTCTCTCAAAAGATTTTCAAGGCCAAGTAGATGCGGAGCAGGGATCTCGGCTTTGATTTTTTCTTGCCTCTATGTTGTGAGTACATGTCAGTACTAGAGTCACTAGAGTTCTCGTTTTCCATTGACAGTGCTGCCTTACAGAAGCGTCTCAGTGACTCGTGTAGATCTTTAGGTCGTTGGCGGAGCAGGTGGGCAGATTGTTCAGTGCTAGGAAACAGGTGTTGTTGCATTGCAACCTGCAGCTGGGGTTGGGGTGTGTGGGTATTTTGTTGTATTGCAGTGTTTCCGTTCACTGCATCAGTTTCTACCACTCCTCATAGATTTTCCTTCTGGGGGCTGACCACTGGCTGCTCACGGTCAACTGGACTGAAGCTCCGTCCGCAGGCTTCGCAGACTCTTTCAGATCTGCCGCCGCTTGACCAGGGCTTGTCCCAAACTGAGCGAATTTTCCCCAGGGGATGTCGGCAATGATCCGATTTTGTCAGAGTGCCATGTGAAATGCCGCTTAGCTCAGGTCCTATCCGGCTCGGAAGGAAAACTTCAAGCGCGAGAAATACTTCATGAAGCCCTGACCTGATGTGAAGCAGCTACTGTACCAGTAAATATTTGCAGCTGCTCTGCGGCTGTTGTACTCTGTTTGAGTTCCACCCTAAGGTTTGAATCTTCACAAAGTGGGCGTGCTGGAAGCATCGGCCTCAGAGCTGGCTCCAGTTGCACAATTTGTGTCACAATTGTCGTGAACGCCCAGTTTCGTTCAGCAAGGTGCAGGGAATACGGCTGGCAACGATGGAACTGAACTCGTTGAGGTCTTTGACACGACCGATGTGTTGGGATTATGCGACAGTTGCTTTGGTGTCCATGGCATAACTATCTTTCTTTGGGTCCGACGGTCTGTGGATGTGGCAAGAGATAATTGGTGGAGCTAGGCAGCTAGGGTCTGTCCAGAAATGGTTGTGCATCCACTTGGGGACTTGGGGTCGCTGTCCTTTTTCGCATAGGCGGAGGAGCTCCAGGATGAGGCCCTGGAGAGTTGTTGCGCATTGCTGCGCTACTGCAATATGAAGAAAACATGTTGAAATATTTGATGCTTTTTATGGTGGGCTGCAGGAATCGTTTGTGAAGGATTTGATCGATGTAGACCATCACATCCAGGAGTGACAAACTGTACACGAAGCTGACTTCTGCCTGTGCTGGTCGGATGACCGGCCTTGTTGTTTGTTGTCACTTGATGATACTTGATGCCTTCTCCCAGCCAAAGGACTTGGCCAAGAGCATTCTATTTCAGCACCTCGAGCGAGCCAGTACCTGTGACGCAAAAAGTAGTGGACAGGGGAAAGATAACATACTGGGAATTCAAAGAACAGAAGATGAAGCTAGTAGGTGTGACAGCGCACCAGTGTTTGCCCCTAGTCTCCAGACTTGCCCTTGTCTATGCTTGTCACCTTTTTGGATGTGATTGCATGACTTTGTAGATGGTACGTTTATCGAACCAATTTGAAATGGCACCTGCCTCTCCAGATTTTTCCGGACTTCCAAAGGCATCGAGGAGCGAGCCGCAGCCAAAGCTGAAGAGGCCAACAGCCATGGATTTGGAACAGCGTACGATCCCAAAAGAAGAGATCCAATCCATTCATCAAATTGTTTATAATCAGTTCCCTCATCAAAATTGCCATTGTCCGCCATTTTTGGACAAGCCCTTGGGCCATTCTTGCAGTCGATTTCTCACAGGCACGCCGCCGAAAAGAGGCGGAGCTGCGCCGCGTCAAATCCTCAAAGTGCTGGGTGTTGCATAGTCATTGAATGTCATTGAGTATCTACACATATCAACGCTATCAAGCCAAAGTTTCTATGGCTCTGTACCACCCAGGCTAGGAAGAAGGAGCAAATGGCAAGGCGAGAAGATGCAGTGCCCACATGTATCCACATGTCATGTTCTGCTGCTGTGACGTGTTTCCTTCAGCTTTGCGATGTCAGGGATCCGAAGCGAAAGGTCGCGTTGAAAATTGAAAACAAGAGGCGCTTTTCTGATGAGGACTCCGCTGATCGTTGAAGGTCCTCCCTGAATCGAACTCCTCACAGCCCATGTTGCTTTGTGCCCACCTACGCAGGAAGATGGAAAGCCGAAAGATCGCTCCATCCCCCTCCGCCATTATGAGGCTTAGTCTTCTCTGATTTTTTGTGCGTGAGGCATCGCCAGGCTTCATTGCAATAGTTCTGACCTGCAGGTCTATGGGGAGAAGGGATCCGAAAAAGTTAACATTGTAGACATTCTGCCTGGTACCGAGTGGCTGTTGCAGCAGACGCAGACTTGCCAATTGTGCCCCACGTGCTTAGATTCATGGAGTATGCTTGGGGACATCTCCTCATAGAACACGAAACGGGCGCAATAGATGCCACAGGAAAATGGTGACATAAATGATCATGAATGCCAGAGTTTCTTGTGCACCCGGAAAATTACTTCAACTCTTTGCATGTACAACTGGATGGCTTAAAGGAAAATCCAGAGCCAATGCGAGATGCTGAACGAAAGCGGGGGAGTGGTGGCCTTGGGTTTTGGAAAGCTGCTTGAGTAGGGAAATACAGGCTGAGGAAGGTGAAACGAAAGACTTTGAACTCGCATATCAACAAATGATCAACATTTATCAGCTTTATTTCATTGTGTTGCTGATGGTTGGTGCGTCGGATGCGTATGATGTGTGCCCTCAAGATGCACAAAGTCAACCCAGTTGGCTGCATTGCATCAGGTGGATCAGATGCTGGTGCCTCAGTATGACTATGCCCAGTGCCAAGCGACAGCTTATGACTGGGGGTGTGGCATCCGTTCACCTGGCTTCGAGGTTGGAACAAAGACATCGATCTGAAAAGTTGCAACGGGCTTTGACCTTTACGGACCCTGGAAGCAAGAACTCAGCAGCTTTGGAGGCGTCGTTGCCGGGAAACCCAGGTCGAGTATGGTGGGTGGGGTTCAAAGTATCCAAGTCGTCCAAGTCATCCAAGTCATCCAAGTCAAAAAGAGTGAGCTTATGTATGAATGACTAAACATGACTAAACATATAAACACATAAAGTCATATGTGTTTTCATTGTGATGCCTCGTGCAGGTCGCACAGGTTAGCAAGAGTGAAGCAGACACACAAATGCGCCGTAGGATCACGAGTGGCTCAGGTTTCAATCAGAGATTCCTCCAGATCTCAGCAGAGACGAACGTGCCAAGCAACTGCGCAAGGACATCAGTTTGAGTTCAGAATTCCTCCGGTTTTCCCTTCAAAAGATTCCCAAGGCGCAATAATAACCAGCAAAATTTAGTACGCTCTCCGTGAACCACTTGAATAAGTCGGAAAGAATGCTTCAATAATGTAAAGGTAAAAGCCCCCACGATGCGCAGAATGACTTGGAGCACTGGCTGCAATCTGACGAAGAGTTCAGTCCTTGAGAACGTCTTTTGCAGGACAAATATTTGAATCACCTCATCGACAAGATGAGTAGGCTCAGGCAGTTTCGGCCGGATGAGAAGCTTCAAAAGGTGGAAGGGTAGACTGGACGCTAGCAAGAATCCAACAAGCGAATTAAGAGGTAGCTCTGACCCATCAGACATGCCATGGCGATGAGAAAATGTCACAACGTCTCCGCAGATTTCAGATAGGAAGATCTCCAATGATGACATGTGATGACACTGTGGAGGAGTGAGTGGAAATACATGCTCCCTTTTGACGTGGATCTTGCCAGCTCTGGTTTTACAGATGGCACCGGTGAAAGGACTGGGGTGAACGAAACGAAATGTGCTCGGCAATTCTCATGCCTTGCCTGGGTGATGCAGCAATTTTGGATGTAGCGTGCAGGATGTCGGTCAGTGACTTGTGTGTCAAGAATCCACGCGCAGCGCAGAACTTTCTGAAGGACAGGGTTCTAACATGTTCAAACAGTGCGGCGCGAAGAACTAACAATCCGATCAGTTCCAGCCTGTCATTCGCTTCAGTGGAGGAAATCTCCAGCTTGATAGGCCAACGAATTCAGGCAGGTATCCAGCTGGAAGTGGCACATGGCGGCACGATGCATCCCTGATACATCTGATACGATGTTGTCTTATGACTTGCGTGCCAGTGTTTCATCCATTTTCATTCGTTTTCTTGTTTCAGCATTTTTTTTTGGTGTTTGGTGTGGAATATGTTGCATAAATGTGCATAATCTGTTTGAATCTTCTGTCCTGAAGCTATTAGAACTCTGCTGGCAGCCTGGCCGTCCGGCTGCGTTTAGGCCTATGGGGGCCGGCAACGAGGCATCGTAGGTGGACATAGCATCCTCGAGACGCTGGGTGGCTCCAAGGACGGTGAGATTCAGTGATAGTGAACCAAGTGAGAGAGTGATAGGTGAACAGTTAGATAATATTAGTGATGATATGTTGATGATATGTTGATGATATGTTGATGATATGTTGATGATATGTTGATGATATGTTGATGACAATATGGGATGATAGTGATCTTATGTGGTGATATGATAGGGATAGTGATAGTGACTGATACTATAGCGCTTGCAGTCCAAGAGATATCGAAACAAAGTGGCTGAGACATGTTGAGACTTGAACACTTCAGTTGTATTTTTTGAATTGCTGGCGGAAGCTCCCCTGCCATCCCAATCTAAAGTCATGCACCGGCAGCTGCAGGATCCAACGCTTTTTTCTTAGTTTCTGATGCTTCCAACTGCGGTTGAAGACAGCTGGGCGGGGTGAATTGTGTCTAAGTGAAATCAGCACGCGCTGTCAACTACAGCGATGCTTCTCTCAGGTCGTCCATCCAAACAGAGATCCCGTTGGCAAGGCAATCATCAAAACGGAAGACCCTGCAGGCAGATTGCAGCTGGGTGGTATATTATACTTAGTATATATCATCCTAAAGCATAATTACCATATGGTATGACAATCTTCTTTTGCGTTCATGGTTTTTGCAGCTGTGCTGACTTGGCTCGGCAATGGGCAGGCACAACTTGAACGTAGTGCCACGCTGAAAGCCAAGAACAGGAAGCCTGTGGCTCAGAGAGGAGCTGATCTTTCCAGTCGTCCAGTGGCTTCAAATCTTCGCATCAAGGCGTTGGTCTATTGTCAAGGACCCTGCGGATGGGTTGGCCATTGAAGCTCCGACAGTAAACGATCACCACGGAAAATCACCCTTTTAAAATATATTTTTCATAGGCAAGTCGGTAAGTCACCACACTAGAGTCATCTATAAACAGGCCATTTTCATCCATTTTCCCATTCTCACAGCGATGTAAAAAAATCCGGAGGGCAGTTGATCCATGTTAATCCATGCTTCCGGATTTTTCCCCATGGAACCGTGGTCAGAAATTTTGGTCAGGCCGTTGTGCATTGGCTCCTGCTCCATTTCCGCTTCAAACGTTTGCACAAGTGGCAGCCTTAGGGCAAGGTGGGGCAAGGTGGGGCAAGATGGCATTTCAGTGATGATTAGTGATGATTAGTGATGACTCATGATGGTTACTGTAATGATAGTTGATGATGGTTGATGGTGGTTGAGTCTCAACTTTCCTGTGCAGCTTCGCCTTCGATCTTCCATGAGGTCCTCTGACATTTGCCTCCTGGCAACTTGGCAAGAAGTCTGCTGTGCCTCGAAGGCTGTGCCTTGCTGCCTAGCCAAGGTTCTGCGGCAGCTGGGTGAATGGTCGCGCATAAGGTCAACCGCTCTTGAAACCTGTTGAATCCTGTTAAAACCATGAGAAACGATGCAACACTGGTGGTAGCAGACACCATTGAAATGCAGCACCTGAGTCGCTTGCCTTTCTCCAGGCGCGCCATGAAAGGCTTTGTAGACAACGTGACGCTGCTGCAAAGATGGTGCAAGAGATTTCTTCAAGTCAAAAGGCCCGGCAGAAAGCACAGAAAAGCACAAGGGAACTGGTCAAAGAGTGTGTTAGGATGGGTTACAATCGAAGTCGCTTGCGTCATGACCAGGCGGCGCTGCAGCCAACTAGAAAAAGAGTGGGAGAGGCAGGGAGCGGCACAGGGAAACACAGAGGTTTGTCATGGCAACTGTTATTGGTTTGTTCCATTGAGCCTTCACTGGAGTCGTATGTATGTAGCTGCTCCTTCTTTCTTACTGTTCGTTCGCCTTTGTTGGTTTTGTATGATTTTGTTGCGTCTTCATAGTATTCACCTTAAAAGAGCACTTGCCGGGGACAAGTGTCACTTCATTTCAGGTACGAAGACTTCCACTTGCAGAACTTCTTCAGGAACAAAGCCCAGGCAATCATCCAGGACTGAAGAAGAAATCCAGATTCGGAGAGAGGGTTCCTTCAGGTGACTCAAGATTAGCAGAGTCATGGCCTATCAAGGAGCAGAAGGAATTGGAGAAGGAAACGCCTTCGAAAAAGACTCAGTACAAGGGCTTGACCTCTGGAAAGGCCAAGCGGGAAAAGCAGGTGGGACTCGGCAGTCTTTGGTTGGGATTCTCTGATGTGGGGATGGTGAAGCAGTTGGGATTTTGTCGGGCTGCAGGCACTTCTAAGCATGATGGAGAAAAGCGTTGATGGAGGCTGCACGAATCCAAAGGGTGGAGTACCATGTGTGACGGTGCGACATGACACAGTGTGAGACGGGCCACACGCTCATCAGCTGAAGTACTGTAGTAGTGGTGTCAAAGGCAGCAATATCAGAAACTAATGAACTGTTGTTATGATAACCAACGTCGACCAGGGCTGTTGACTGCGGCATTCACTGTCACCATGCATCATTTTTGCCAGTTCCTTTCAGATGGGCAATGTGCTTTCTGTACTGTTGCCGACGCTTCAGGCGATATCTCCATAGATTTTCGAGCATACAAGATCCCAGGGCCTGAAAGGCACAGATGCAGTTGACTGTTGTTGCGAGATTCTTTTCTGTGCTGTCTTTTCTGGCGTATTCGTCTGTTTCTCTTTGGCTTTGTGACTTTCACGAGCGCCAGGCGAGCGATCATCAATCGGTGGTACATGGTGACTTTGAGGCTGCCAGACCATACAGACGCCAGCAGCTCACATGAAACAGCTTAGATGACAACATGGTGCTGTTGACAGGAATCATGTTCGATCGGAACAGACCATTGCCTTCTCCTCAGATCGCTCAGAGCCTCAGACATCGCAAGGTTTCTCACAAGGTCCCTTCATGTCCCTTCCATAATCTTCCATCCTTTCATCATCTTTTCATCCTTTCATCTTCACCATATCTTCACCATATCTTCACCATATTTCTCTCCCTGTTGAGGCCATGACGATCAGAGAAATGCTGGCAGCCGAGAGGGTGTCTTGGCGAATCTAGGGATGCCTTGACAAACAGTGGCTGGAAAGAAGGAACATAAACCATGTCATATCATGTCATATCATATCATATTATTTCATTTCATTTCATGCCATATAATTTCCATAATTTCAGATCATATATATAATATATCATGATATCATATCACACTATATCACTATATCATTTCTTCATATCATATCAGATCATATCTCCCAAACTCCTTGGCAGCTGTGGACTAGACGCTTGGTCACGATTTGTCCCCCACCTTACTCGATGCACGCACACACAGAGACACACTCTGCAAGGAGCTTGAGCGGTTCGTAAAGACGTGCTTCAGCTGCAAATATATGCTTTACTTCTTTGTGGATGATGTAGGTATCATGCTTTGTGCATTGCAAAAGCATCACTCTTTTCCCACAGCGGATTGACCCAGGTTTGGCACGCACACTATCCAAGCGCCGCCCAAACCAACTGCAGAAGAGGCTGCTTTTGTTGAGGACTTGTGACCCATGGTTAGACATATTTTTGATTTATGGGATTGGATAGTTGCCAGATGTTGCCACATGTTGCCACTTGTTGCCAATGACGAGGTGGCTGAAATCAAGAAGCTCAAGACCAAAGCCGTGAATGATGATATGTCGGGACTTCGTGCCCGCTTTCGCTTCCATGCCTCAATTTACCTCCGGCATTGTCGGGGATCAGATGTTTCTGTCAGCCTTTGGCCTTTGCCTTTGCGAAACCGGCTGGAGGTTAGGTCCACGAACAGTTGCGAACGCATTTTACGTGTGCGTTCTGTTGAACATGTTCGAGCGGCAAATATGTGAATTTGATCTCGCAATGATTTCCCAGTCTCAATGTATGTGACCCATTGTGACCCATCCTGATAGGACATGTCATGACATGTCCCTTTTTCCTGATTCTTTCGTATTCTCCGGGATCAGGTATGGGTGGAAAGCTGAAGAATGACTGGTTCCGTGTCTCCGAGGAGTTGCGCAGGGTCGACCTTTCATTCATACCCTCTCTCTCTCTCTCTACAAACGTATGGTATGCAGCACTGTGTACTATATTATGATTCTCTATCTCTATCTTTATCTCTCTATATATCTATATCATTCTATATTTATCTCTATTTCTATCTCTGAATATCTATATCTATCTCTATATCTATATCTAAGTCTGTATCTATATCTATATCTATCTATAGTCTATATCTATATATCTACATCTATCCATATGTATCTATATCTATCTATCTCCATCTCCATCTCTATCTCTATATCTAATATCAATATATATATATCTAAATAAAGCCATAGATCTATAGTAATCTATAGATACAGATCGTCAGTGGAGTCAGGAGTTTGTGGTGCGATGCATTGCCGTGGCGGCACAGGCCATGGCCCGGTGTTCCAATTTCCTCCACTTCGACCATGGCTCCAGTGCAGATTTTCGGCAGGCCATGGAGACGATGCATCCCTTCCACGATCACCCGGCCAACCGCGTGCGGCTCACAGCGGACCGAGTGACTTTGACATCTTTGACCTTTGGAAAACCGACATCTTTGTTGTGAGGGGATGATAGTGACTGATAGTGACTGATAGTGTTGATGGAGAATATGGACGTTGTTTGATTCTCTATTACCCTTTGACTAGGCTGTTGGAGAGCACTCGGCATGCCTTGACCCATTGACTGCAATCTCCATAATCTCCATAATCTCCAGCTCAACTCAGCCTTGGCTCAGGGGGTTCGCGTTTCGCAAAGAAGTAGGCAGCCCGGGCAGGTGTAGCCGTGTAGCCACGCAGCTTAACAATGAGCGTGTGGGGGCCTGGTGGAGAGGAGTCCTGGGTTGCTATGGATGATGGTTGCGAACTCTTGGTGAGGAAATGGTCACCTGCAGGTCCACCATGTGCAGCCTTGCACATTTGCCATGGTATGGGTGACCATTCGGCACGCTATGGGCGTTTTGCCACATTCTTGTGCGAGCACGGGTTCGTTGTCTATGCTGCTGACCACCGGTCGCATGGGCAGACGGCCTTGAAGGCCAAGGCAAAAAATCCCAAAGCACATTACCTAGGCCATGTTGATACAGCAGAGATGGGAGGGAAGGATTTGCTTCAACGAGTTGTGGAAGACAATGTCTTCCTCTGCAATCGAGAGAACCATGGCCTCCCCCTGGTGCTTCTTGGTCATTCCATGGGTAGTGTCCTGGCGAGACTGGTAGCAGCACGTCAACCAAAGGGATTGGCTGGTCTGATCATCAGTGGCGCGCCAGCTGTGCCTATCCCACCTGTGAATGCCGCATTTGGTCCCCTTTTGCAGGTGCTTGGACAGATCTACGGAGACTCTGGGGTGGCCCCTATTATCAACAAGCTCACCTTTGAGAAATTCAATGCGGCCTTCGCCCCCAACAAGACCGAGTTTGACTGGCTCAACCGTGACAGTGCAGAGGTTCTGAAATATGTTGGCGACTCGCCCCTTGGCTGCACAGACCTGCAAGAAGGTCCCAGAGTGTTCCTCTGGTTCTGAAGGACCGGCTACAATTATAGTGATTACATATTTATTACATATTTGGCATTGTCTTGCCAGCACTCTGGCTTGAAGGTTGGTTGAATTGGAGTTTGTTTCTGAGGCTTTGTGGTTTCAAGACCAGTGTTGGCTTCACCAAGTCCCTGATCATCGGCATCAACGCAGCTGCGAGCAAAGAAGTGCTGTCCAAAATTCCTTTGGATTTGCCAGTTCTAGTGATTTGGGGCACCAAAGATCCCGTGACAAAAAACGACCTGGGCACACAGTCGGCGGACCAGCTGGAGAAGCAAATGAAAGCTGCAGGACGGCAGCTCACCAAAACAATTGCCTACAACGGTGCTCGTCATGAACTCCTGTTGGATGCTGAACGTTGGACCAGAAATATTTTGCTTTTTGCATTTTTGGAGAGCTAAGGAAGAGTAAAAGTGTAAGCGAATCGCATTTGTTTGCGGATAAGATTGACTATGACTATAGACACCTTTGACTATAGACACGAGTTTCCACAGCTGGCACGATTTTTCACCATCAGCACATGCTGCATTTTTTGGGCACACATTTAGCTTCATGATAAAGACCCGCCGGCCACGAAAGTCTATTCCATTGCACCTCCTTAGCATCAGGAACTTTGTGCAGATGAAGTGATGCACGACATTCTCTCCTTCATCCAAAGGCATGTGCTGCAGCAACTTCCTCGAAGCCGATTGTGATCCAAGACACTGTGCGCTGTGAAGTTCTTCGATCGATTGAACGCCTCGGCCCTGAAACCAGGGTCATGGAGTTATAGATGTCATAGCTTTGCACTGTGACCTGGTCTCAGCAGGTAATCCCCCACAACTCCTGAGCTCAATGGTGCTCACAGATTGTCAGATATTGAAGACCTCTCAACCCAAGCCTCCAAACCAGGGAGAAGGGTTTTTTTCAAGGGACAAACGTAGCTGTTGTGGCCAGACAGAAGCGGGGCGAAACACTTGCAATGGAAAGGAGAAAGATGCCACCCTGTTGTCATCACTGCTTGAGTTGGTGGGTGTGTTTGGCCTGCAGCTGATGTGCCCAGGGCTTGACTACAAGGCCAATGGCCGTGCCTTACGATCAGCAGGCAACGACTGTGCTGTGGGCGTTTTGCCTAACATTTGATTTCATTTGCATGTTGCAGTAGGATTGGTGAGAAAGGTCAAGCATGTCAAGCGGATTCTTCCCCCCCAGCCCCACGAAATGCCATGCCAGGGAGACATCCGACCCTTTGCAACAGCTGCAAGGACCTCAGCATTTGCTGACGTGGGCAGCTTGAGCCTCCCATGCCATGCTCAGGTTGTGAGGGCTTCTGCGCGACCTGTTGATTTGGGTCGGCTGGGAACCAAAACCCTGAAAGCCAGAGTGGGAAGCTCAAACAGTCAGAAGCCACACTTGGAATCACTTGGATACACTTGGAAACCTCCAAACTTTGAACTCTTGATCATTTTGATGTATTTTGATCATTTGGATCATGATTAATGATATTCATGTTTCATGATCCCCAAAAAACAGTTGCTCAGTTGGAACACATCACATCACATAAGTGGACCCATGGAATCCAAGGAATCTGTAGCGGTGGTAGCACAATGCAGCAACTGATTGGGCTCAAGATCGTTCAACTGGAAGTTCACACGCAAGGAGGCCTCAGCAGCCTTTTGTTGCCACAGCACCGACAGCCGCCATGGCTGGTCTGGGATTAGATCCTGAAAAGGGGCCCCGGAGTATCAAGGAGCGGCAAACGACAATGGATAGGACATGTCTGACTGAAATCAATGCATGAGTAATTGAAGCTCATGCTGAAATTGTTGCACCAGTAAACATTCTTCTTCAGTCAGGCTTCCTTCATCCACTTGGACAATTGTCAAGCGATCTAACGCGGACTTCCCTACCGACTTGTTACGTTTGGCTGAAGTGAAAGATAGATCAAAAAGGATGGCCCATTTCCATGCTGGAATGCTTGCAAGGCCGCTCGCAAATTGCTCAAGGCCCAAAAGTGGTGATTCGTTCACCTCTACAGCGTCAAAGCTGCCACGAGAATCTGTGCACAGGACCCCTTTGACGAGCAAACGCAGACGCTCGGTCACATCCACCAAGGATGGCCAATTCGACAGCCATGAATCTCAGCCCAAAGCAAATGCGCTCGAAAGTTCACATCCTCAGCCTCAAGGATGCTCTGCACCTCAGCATCGTTTGAGCCAATGGCATGGCATTTCAATTTCCAGGTGCGCCATCCATCAACAGAATTGGGACCAGAAACCAAATGAACCATTCCACCAGTGCTGCCACCCTTAATGCGGTTGGCATGTGCTTGGTCGCCCATACTGATGAAAACCATGTCATTCCAAGCTTTCACATCACGTAGATGGAACAATTCCAAAACAGTTGCAAGGTTTCTGACCTCACCTATCATCGTTTGGATCTCACGCGCATGCTCACGTGTGCCACCCATGGTGATCTCAGTCAAAAGAGGATTGCACCGAGCAGTCAGCAAAGGCGGTGTTTGAATTGCTAACCGCTGCAAAACTCCTAAAGCTGCAAGACATGCACCAACTTCATGAGGACTTAGAGGGCCATTGCTACGGAGACGTTCAGGTGGTACAGTATATCTACATCCGCTAAAGACTCCACAAATGATTGTTGTTCAAGGCGGGTGCTAAATTTGTCAGCGCGATCAATGACTGTGTGAACATCACATCTTGCATGTCAGAATGATCACTTCTTGATTGTACCCAGCTGGTATGCAGAACCAATGCGCTGACAAACTCCACACCATTTAGCTGAAGAACGGTCTCCGATTCTGTGGAAATCATCCGCATGACCTCCCATCATGCCATTCAACCTTGGATGTTTACCTGTGATGTCCTTTTCAGTCTTGGAGTACCAGCACCACAAACATCGCCCTCCAAGAGTTGGAATACCTCCAAGAGATTCAACTTTCTGAGACAAGCTGAGCCACAGGCCTCTCGGGGCTGTCGTAGACACGTAGATGTTGCGAAGAATTCTAAGAGCAGAACCTTCAGGGACACCTAAAGCTTTGCAAAGCTCTGGCACTCCAAATGTGTAAAATAAAGTTGATCATCAGCAGCAGTGGGCATAGTCTGCAAAAATGCCGTGGCTAAATCCAACCCTTCTAGATTCTAGATGCCGTTGATACAAAGTCGACCCCATGTACATCATGTTTTTGCCCATGGAGGAAATGACAGGAGCACTGGTCTTGAAATTGCGATCTAAAAGAGAAGGATGTTGAAAACCTAAAAGGACAATACGTGCTTTCGCATGCTTGCTTCCACAGGCCGATGTGGCCGTGTTGTCATGCTGCATGGCGTCCTTCATCGCTTCCTCCTTCTCATCTGGAGGAACAGCTTTCCAGGTTAATACCCGCCTGGACTTCAGAATCCGGCCGCTACCAAACGCAGTCTTCACCTCTTCATCGTTCAAGCAGCGACGAACTGCCGCATGTTTCAAAAAAGAGCTCACCTCCTTCGCCTTTGCTCTCTCGAAGAGAACGCGATCCGCTGCGGACAGATTCTTCAAAGACACCTCTGCGTTGTTGAGCTTTTTCACCAGGTATAACAGTGGATCATGCTGAAAGTTCCTACATAGAAAAATCCAACTTCAGCTCAAACATGAGGCACTCGCCCTCGTAGCTGTCAAGGACTGTGAAAAGATCATCATGAGTGATTTCCTTCCCCGCCTCAGCTTCAAGGGCCTCTAGCCATTTGAGGTCATAGGGGTCTTCTTTCTTTGGCTTCTTTTGCTCTGGCTCCTTCAAGTCGTAGTCATTCACAGGATCAGGAGCTATAGATGACTCATAGTCAGTTTCTTGACCCCCATCTATAGGAACATCTTCTACAAGAGGGGGTTGTGCAGAGGAAGTGGTCTTGGACTGAGAAGGCAAAGAAGAAGATCCAGCAGCAGTGGATGGCACAAAATTCTTGGCCTCCACGTACCGTCGATCTTGGCCAAGTGGGGACGAGCGATGAACTTTCTGATGCTGAGCAGGTCCATATTTGGGTCGAAAATCTGCAGGGCCATAGGTCTGCTTGCCACGAGCTCTGGTAATGGGTACCATTGTGGAGCTGCCTGGTTGTTCAGGCAAATCAGGAATCTCGACCTCATCAGGCCCTGGCCCTTCTGAAGTGACATCTATGAACTCCTTTTGAGGAAGCATGTCCGCCAAAGTGCGCCACTGTGACGGATCCTCCTTGTTGGTGAGTTCATGGTGCAAACGCCCCGTCTCATTGGCAGGTCGCACTGAGTGAATGGGACAACGCCAAAGTTTCTTGCCCATCAAGATCCAGAGAATGTGCTGACGAGAGTCATCAGGTTCCTGGTGAGCTAAGGGTTCAGCAAGAACTACCCTGCCTGACCCAACCCAATGTCATCGACCAGATTTCCGAAGACCGCCTCTGACTCCGAGATGATGCTCACCAACTTGAACCTTTCTCCACACCATGACAAGGTCAGAGACATTATAGTGTCGAGGCGGCTGCATGACACTGGTGTTGGAAAGTTTGCTCAGCACTCGTTGGCCTCTGGTTTTGCGAGCAATTTCTTCAGCATCTTGTCATGAGGTTGGTCTTGGCGTCGCCCAAAGATTGCCAAAGACGTGTGCCTTCATCGCTGATGGCATAGTGAGAGCACAAGGCCCGTTGATGTGCAGAAAAACCTGCAGTGAACTTGGTGGAGTTGAGGGCAGAACATGCCAAGGCCATTGTCATTTCAGGAGTACTCTCCAAAGCTTCAATGTGAATTGCCGTCGCAATATGTTTGACATCATCAATAGCTGCTTCTACCACTCCATGACTCTAGGGTTCTTTCTCAGGAAGAAACTTCAACTCAATCCCTTGGGCATGGAGGAATTCATGCAGCTGAACTCACGACAAGCTTTTTGCATTGTCGGCAATGACCGTCTGAGGCTTGGGGAAATGAGCCAGCCAGCTCGTTGTGAAAGATTCTATTACCTCTTCAGCACTTTCTGATTGCATCACCAGCTCAGGGTATGTCTTGATGACAGAAACCACGCGCAGCTTCGTGGCGAGGTCTATCATCAAAAGAAAGCGCGCTTTCTTTTTCAAGCCTGGCACCAGCCATTCGCTGGTGCCGAAGCGAATCACTTGCCAAGCCTGTGGAAGACAGCGAGTTGATGCTGGTGGTATTTGCCCTGAGGGAAAAACTCACCTGGTTTGAGGGAAGCACAGTTTTCACGTTTGTGCCCCAAGGCAACTTGAACTTTCCACTGTGGTGCTCCAGAATCTCGGATCACCTTCGCTAGATTTCTATTGGTGGGGTGTCCGGCTGCCTTGTGAAAATGAGAAACCTCGGCCCGCCATCTTTGGAGATCATCACCAGAGGCTCAGAGGGCACATTCTCTGCAGGTTCCGCAACCTTCATAGCAGGAAGAATGTGTCCTTGTTCTTCAAGCACATTGAGTTCTTCTTTAACTGGCAGCATCATGGGTTGACTTTCCCTTGCAAACAGAAGTGGTTGGCTGCGGTCAGAGAGAAGCTCTTGTCGCCAAGCTGTTGCAATTGACTTGACCATGCGCCAAGGACAATGTGAACTCTTGGCTGTTTCTACACTAGCAACCTGGCTATGACGATGACCTCCAGGACAGGTTTTGGCAGCAAAGCGCTGATGGAAGTATGTGCTGGTAGTTCGCACCAGCCACTGCTTTCTCAGGAAATCTCCGGCCCCACAGTTGTAACCGTCAATGCGACATTGTAGCCACTCCCGACCACATGCTTCAAGGATGGCTTGTAGACGAAGAAGAGGAGTTTGTTGCCAACCTATGCAGGGCCATGGCCCCTCCCAAAAAATATCCAGGAGTGGGTCTTCACCCAAAGCTTCTTGTATGAAGCGCACCATTTTCCAGAGCATGCGAAGCTACTTGCGGCGATATGCTGCTGGAGCCAACTTCTTCTCAGGCGTGGAGTAGTTGAGGTAGCTCCATTGGCACCACTTGGTGCATGGTTGCCATCAGCTGCGCCATCAGCTGCGCCTCTCCGCTTCCGGGTTGTGAACATGCTCCCATGAGCCCGTCGGAGAATTGGACTTTGCCATCTTGAAATAGCCTGCCTTGGCTTTGGGTTTGACTTGGCTGGCATGGCTCTCCAAGTGCTTCTGGATGCCGCCCGTCAGAATGCATCGATCTTCTTCTGCATGGCCAGACAAAGTTCTGACGTTGGAGGCAGCGACGTCAAAAGGATCTCCAACTCGTTGAGCATCTTCTGCACCTGGTGCTCGTTCTCCACCTTGGTCGTCTGAGCCGCTGGGCCGAGTCGAGGTGTGTAACTGAGACGAGCATTGCAAAATCTTGCAGTGCACCCAACTGCCGTGTGGATTTGCATCGGCTTTGGCTTCCTGGTGGCTGCCAAAGCATGGCCACTGATTGGCCTTCATTCTTGGGTCCCGCAAGTCCAGTCCCATTCGACAAGCATGATCAGGACGAGGCTGGGACTTGCTTGGTGTGGCTTCCACAATCTTGTCGAGCTTCTCCACCTGTTCTGGACTCATAGTGGAGTTCCGCTTGCTCATGGCTGGAACTGGCTGGTGGATTCGAATTGGGCAGCGCGTCCGTCCCGCAAGACATTTGAGCAGAGTGCCGCAGTTCCATTCGAATCTGATGACTGCTCTCATGCAACTTCCGCAAGTTTCTTTTTGAAAGTGACATCATCTATGGATCATCCATGGGTATCTTCACAATGATCATCATCGCATCAAACTCGATCGGCATGAACTGAATGAACTTATTCTCAGTGACTGCTGACGGAGTGTGCTTCACAACATGTACCCGTGGATGACCCCCTTTGGAAGTGCAACCTCTTGTGAGAAAATAGATGGTGTCCAACACATCGTGACCCTTACGATTCGCCTTCAACTGGTAGATTGCGGGCTTTTCTTCACTGGAATCCAAAGCCATGTCAGTCATGAAGTCAACGGTCATAGATGATTGAGGTCCATATAGGTGATCCATGCCGACTTGTAAAGTGCCCTTCCGCACCGACCGATACCAAAGCGAAAATATGGGCGATCGGACTGGCGGACTTCAATCTCAGCTTGTCGGTCTGCTGAAAGGACAGCAGCCACCAAATTCGCTACAGCTATCTGAGGGCCCGCTGATGCTGTAGCTCCTGAATCTAGGAGACCATGGGTGCAAGGCAAACATTCGATGCTACTAGCCTGCGCCTCATTGGATCCTCATTGGCACTACTAAGCAGCTCGAGACCACCAAAGAAGACTTCCGAGTGATAGGAGTTCACTGGTGGGCGAAGGAGTTGACCCTTGCCTTGTTGAAAAGGACGTGGACTCTTCATGACCCTTCCCTTTCATCCAAGTTTGCGCTTCAAGCCAGTGATTATTCTTGCCCTTCTTGCCATTCCCGCGACAAGCATATAGACATAGAGGTCTTCATGGAAATGGGGGACATTATCGTGATATTCCAACATGTAGGACTGCTTGCCTTTGAACTTCCCTTTCATCATGCTTGAATGGCGCCGATCAGGGCAATCCTTGGCCATATGTGGCCCATTGCAGATCCAGCAGACCTTGCCTTTTTGGCCAGGAAAGGAGGAATGCTGACCAAATCCCAGTCTTTCCTCAAAGCAGCTGTGACACGCGCTCAGCCTGTTGAGCTTCCTTGATGGCAGGATCCCTTGCGACAGCTGAAGAAGGTTCTTCAAGCTGTTCAGCCACATACTTTTCGGACCAGTCCCAATAAGGATCATGCCAAGAGCTCCAATCTTCGGCATACTGTGCATCTTCCCGCTGCCAGGAGTCGGTCTCATCTATCTCGGCCGCATAGGTCTCCTGGAAGTTGGAGTGATGCACTTGAGCACATTGACCGGCAAATTGTTCATCCCAAAGCGTTTGAAGTGCCTTGGTCACCTGGCCAAACTCCAAAGAACCACGTGTGGAGGACAAGATCACACGTCTTTCTTCCGGTGTCAATCCAGCAGCTTGCAGCTTGCAGAACCCGGAACCCTCGCAAGGCACCTAGCGCAAAGGAATCAGCAAAGGTCAGCTCATGGACCTCGTCATCATCAAAGAAAGACGGGTGAACAGCTTCCGAACGTCGGCTTGCAGCTGGTGATTCTTGAGGAACACGGTTATAGGTTGCTGCCGGCGAACCACTGTCAGCCATGGGAGAAGTTCCGACTCCACATTCCATGGTGGGCACGGCATCAAAATCACGGTGCCATGACCATCCAGCTTCAGGAAAATCTTCATCTCGATCCCATGTTGACCAGTCCTCATATCGAGGAGCTGGTGGCAGACAAAAATCTGAGTCTTCAGGACGCAGGCCCTCTTCTCTTCAGCCTATCTCACCAATCATTCTACAAACTCAGTAAAGCCCAAAGACTCTCTCACCAAGAATGTGGTCATAGGCTCGTTGACCTTCCTTCGGAAGTCAAAGTGCTGAGCCGAAATTGCAGATGCATTCGGAAGCGACTGACGAACAAGAGGGCTCACTGCAAGTCGCTGCAGCAGGGTCTTTGTCCCATTGTAGTCATCCAGCGCCATATCGGTCCATGACATCGCCAAAAGTCTGGCGGAGCCGGTAAGCCGGCTGAGCAACTTGGTCGCCACATAGCGTCTCTTGTGGGACGGTGTGGCGCGAAAATACCAGGCAACTTCCCTGGTGTACCTTCTCCATGTTCTAGCTGATCCATCCCACCAGCTAGGTATCACATCTTTTCCTTCAGAAGACATGATGTAGAAAAACAGGTCAAAGGAGAAGTTCAGGCTCAGGAGAAACAAGAAAGTTCAGGAATGCCCCAAGGTTCTTGCCGCACTTATACTCTTGATTCAACACAAAGGCAATGACGTGCAAGGTGAACAGAACCAACCAGTAGAGCTAGTGGTCTACAAACTCCCTGGTGACGTCAAAGTTCCCCAAGCTCAATGCACAAAAAAACACTGCTAGTCGCCAAATGGAAAGAGGCAAGAGTTCGCAAGAACTGCCCGACTTGTAGCCGAAGGTGATCAGAACCTCTGGCTCCCCAATCTTGTAGCCGCAGCACCCAGAGGGAGTCCTGCTCCGCTACCAATGTAGCGGTGGCAGCACCATGGAGCAAATGACTGGGCCCAAGATCGTTCAACTGGAAGTTCACGCGCCAGAAGGCCTCAGCAGCCTTTTGTTGCCACAGCACCGACAGCCGCAATGGCTGGTCTGGGATTAGACCTGGAAAGGGGCCTGTGAGCATCAAGGAGCGGCAAAGGACAATGGATGGGACATGTCTGACTGAAATCAATGCATGAGTGAATTGAAGCTCATGCTTAAAGTGTAGCAGAATCCTAGAATCTGGATTTGTCCCGGCCTTGCCTCACAGTACCAAGGCCTCAAAGGCACGGCGCCTCGATGAGGAAGCTATCACCACTCGGGCGGGTGAAAGACGAGGTGTGGATAGTAGAGAATAGCAATGGATAGCAGCAGGATACAAAGTTTAATGACATTCTATAACTCTATAACATTTTATGACGCTCTATGGGCAGAACTGGCATAATGCTTGTAGTTCTTTCATTTTTTTGGATCCTGGATTCTCTGACCCTTCCAAAAAAAGGAGAGAGACCTGACCCACTGACCACTTGACCCGCTGGTGACTGCAAGTCTGGCTAGGAAGCATGCTTGCTAAAGCTGCCGCACCAGATCCCACAGCTCCAGCCCAAGGTGCGCGTGTGTGTTGGAATATGTCGTCCACCGGAAGCACACCAAGTTGCGTTGCACTGTCAGAAGTGATGCAGGTAGCAGTGGCGGAGGCCACGATATTGAGGATCTGCTCAAAACCCTGACGTGCGATGCCCAAGTTGACCAGCATTAGAACATCAGAACAAGATCCTGTCGTCATGAGGCCAAGACTCCGTCAGATCAGTGAAACACAAAACTTGGAGTACAGGCAAGGTACCAACTTTCACTCGAGTTACTTCATTATATTGTCGTTTACATGCAAATGATTGTGTCCTCCGCGCTTGCTATGATCGGGGATAGAGCCAGGCTGAGCAAGGGGAAGGAAGACAAAGAAGAGAAACCCGAAGCTGATGCGTGAAGCATTGTGCAGCATCATGAAATTTCATGAACCATAAAAAATGCCGAAGCATTCTTGGAAAGTTTGAGTCTTTGACCGCGCAATTCCAACCACACCTCGTTTTAGACGATTCGACGTGTCAAGATTCAACCCTTCCGTTTTGAACAGATATGCGGGAAACCCGGATGATATATAGCAGCCCTTGATTCCTGTTCTAGCCCCAAAGGGGCGAGAGCAGATCTGGCCAGATGCTGCTGAGCAAAGTCGCTGGGGAAAAAACCAGGAAATCCTACAGAAGTTGCTTTGAAAATCTTTGAACTGTGGCACAATCAAACGAATCAAAACCCGGATCGAAGATACAGAGCACAGTTTGCACCAGGCGCGTGACAGCTGCCAAAGCAAGTGAGGCAAAAATGAAGCAGGCGAGCGCCGGTAAGCTACACTTGTCACAACTTGTCCTTTGTTCCAGTGCCGACCGAAAGAGCAATTGCTAACATCTTTGTTATTATTCTTGATGATTTTTCTTGCTATTGTTTTCATGACTCATAATTCTCATAATACTCATACCATGCGGAGATGAACTCTTCGTTTCTTCATATTGTTTTTGTTTGCACAGTCCGCCGCTAATTCTATGCAACGAAGTGGGAGCGTCGGCAGCCTTAGAATTTCTTGCCAAGCAGGAAGAAGTTGCACAGCAGCATTCGACGGTGTCATGCAGGTTGCCAGTCGAAAGCATTCCAATGGCAATATTGTAGTCAAGGGAACGTTCCGTAAAGCAATCAAGGCTCCAAATCTGCAGAAGAAGAAGACTGGTTCGGACTGAGCCTTTGATTGGTCGATTTTTTTGTAGCTCTTTGGCGAGCTATTCTTGAACAAATAAAATCATATGAAATCGATTGAAATCGCAACAGTCAGAGCAGGACCTGGCCGCCAGTGAAGAAGTTGGGCCTGGTCCCTTCTGGGTTCTGCATTTCAGATCTAGTAGCTGTCGAGCATACATTGACACTAGTTGAAATTTCCGAGGACAGGAGAGGTCAAGGAAGCGGACAAGTTGCCGGACATTCATCAGAAGCCAGGTACACCCCCAGATGGGACAAAGGCGTCAGCGGCTTAATGATTTGAGGTGCAGATAGGTTCAGTTTTCAGTCATGCCGAAGTGCACGGCAGACGTCGATCTTACCCAGTCTCTTGATGTCCCTTGCATTTTATGCACACTGTCCGTCAGATTTCGTCTAAGGACAAATGGCAACAGCAAGCCTTCTCCAAAGGTGCCACCTGGGTTCCATCATATTCCATCATCATTAATTATCTTGTCGCAATTTGTCGCAATTTGTCGCACAATGCTCAGATGATCACAGAATGGTTTCCCCGTTTTGACTTCACTTCGTTTCGCTTCACTCCCAGGCTGCTGGGACCCCGTGAGGGCCTTGGAGTGTCAGTGCAGCATAGCGTGGAGTATTGAAACAGTGATGGATTTGATGCGGCCCCTAATGTTCACAAGACATATCATATATAATTAAAATTATTATGAGACATAATTATGACACCCTAGTTGTAGTTGTTCCTGATTCGTACTACACTGTTGGTGCTTTGCTGTGCAGGCCATGACCGATGCGGAAGCAAAGTGGTGAGCTCATGCCGAAATTCACAGCGCATCGCAACTTTTTTTGCAGCTGATAAGCAGCTGATAAGCAGCTGACATGTCAACAATTGTCAACATGAAACTCCAGATAGCTCCAGGTCTTCCTTCGCTTCCTGTTTGAGAACGGTGAGTCGACGCAGAAATGCGGTGAACTTACTGAGGATTAGTGAGGTCAACGCTGCATTTGGCAAAGCAGAAAAAGGTGCCTATGTGTGTATATATCATATACATATGGTATAGTAACATAGTATGTATATATATATAGAGTGTAGTCAAACAAGCCACGAAAACTACTTTAAAAACTTTGTGTGATAACAGCTTCAATCAAGAAGGACAGTTTCCAGAACAAGGCGCCTGGATTCAGGGACTGGTGTGAGACGTGGAACGAGCTGCCGAAATCAGCTGCCGAGGCGTCTTGAAGCCGACGGCCGCTGAGTGGCCACCTTTCACCACAGCTTGGACCTCAGCTTTGCTACGCTGCGACGCCGCGAGATCAGGAAGCGAAACTGTTTGGCCAGCTTCCTCCCATAAAAGTATATAAAAGGCGTAACCTCTGGACCCTAGCAGGTGTTGCAATCTGTTGTATTAAGCCTTGCATTATGTGGCCTTTTTGCCTGTCTTCCAGATTAACAGTGAGTTCCTTTGTCCACTAGCAGCTAGCACACTTCTCCGCAAATTGCAAAGGCGTACGCGTGCCGATCATTTCGTAGTGTGACGAGTCCGAAGGACATTGGCTTTGAGTGTGGAGAAGAAAGTCCCGTTTTCTACAGGGGAGTGTTGGGAAATGCAGTCAGCAAAGTGTGTTTGAAAGCATGCTTCTCCATGCTTGGGAAGTGCATTGCTCACTTTGGGCAGGGCAGTCCATGTAGATTTATCTAGTGATGAGCACTAGCAGCAACGCAAGTTGCGGTTTCTAAAGCTTTCACTTTGTGACGATGATATGCCTTAGTCTTGATGGCTATGGGACTGCTCCGAGCGCTTCCAAATGCAATTAACATGCTGAAATGGGCTTGTTGAGCCCCGCCATTGGAGTCTGAAGATGCACTGTCATTTATCCATGCTGCATCATGCTGTGCAGCTTTGTGCCATTGATATCCATTGACGATATTAATCTTAGATTAAGTTCTGCATTGCGTGACTTCAAAAGGCCTTCTGTTTCACTTCGGTGCCGTGCCTTCCTGTTCTGCCGCTGTAGCATGGCTACAGGCTTGGCAAGAACTGTACCTCTTACGCCGTTGGCACACAAGTGTTGGTGAACGACGCAGCCGGCATGTCTCACAGAGCGGAGAAAAAGTCAACGTCAGATGTGTCGAGAGCTTAGAATTTCCTGAGCATCACGGTACCTCAGTGGAGCTTCTCTGAATCGTCACCACTCACGCGCCGTCGCACTGAGTTGGAGCTTGCACTGCGCCTTTTGTCTCAATGCTTTGGCTTTAGGGGCTGCAGGAGAAGTGCTCATGAGACTATAGGCCATGAACCACAAGGAATGCATCTCATTTTGCAATTGATTAACATCATCACAAAGGCTTTCACAATTGGAGCTATCACACATCTTGAGAGATCTTGAGAGACATAACATAATCAATCCTGCAAGATCTTAAGCTTGCCATGCCCCCAAAAACCGGTAGCTTTCAATCTACCCAACACACAAAAGTGATTTGCCTGGCACGGGATGTTCGACGGGCATTCATGTGTGCTACACTGTACTACTCACAACCAAAAACTTTAGCGAGTTGATTAGTCCGGTGACGGCCATCAACATCGTATCAACTTTTCGACTATTCACTGAATTTGTCCCGCACGGAATGGCGGTCGTCGGATCCTCTGACCAGGAAAAAGGATGAAAAAGGTAAGTTGGATGTCCAAAAAGGATTAGCATTTGATTAGCATCACTTTTTAACAGTTGAGTATCGCTATATATCGTTATGTTTTCTCCCTCCTCCAATGCAGGAAAGTACTGTAGATCAATGGGCAAAACAAATTATGTCCTGGGCGTAGGCTACCATGCACACGGCGTAGGTTGGATAGGTGCTGGCATAGGGTCGTTGTAGCCTCACCGCGTAGGCTTTTGGCGTAGACATATTCGTTTACAACAGTTAGACATCATTCATTTAGCAAAATATCATGCCACTAGAAAACACAAGGAATCATTGCTGCATCGGCAAAGCCTACACTGCGTAGGGTCGCATGGGCACCCCTGAAGAACTTACACCATGTAGGCTACGTCATGTAAGGGCGTAGGCTCGTCGTAGGCGTTTGCATAGGTTTCATGGTACTGGTCACCGAAAGACAATGATAATAACACTATTGGATTACAAATTTGTATGCAACCCCAGTTACATTTTTGTGGTACAGTGATACTTCCCTGAGGCCAGACACTGGTAGAGTGTCACTACAAGAGGCAGGGGACTGATGTAGAATCTGGAGTGAATTTCTGTGCCACTCAAGCCAGAACAGGTCCAAAGGATCAGGCCTCCAAGTTCTGTGATCCATCGAGTCACGAATTTCTGATGGCACCAAAGCCAAAATCGACAGCCCTGAAGCTGGTGGTGCTAGAGTAGCACCTTGCTTTTGAGCCACACCCAAGCAAGGCCCCTGCTCCACCTTTTCTTGGTTTAGCTGGTCAGCTACTTCCTGGAAACGAGAAGTAGTAGCCACCTCAGGGAGATAGACATGCTGATGCAGAGGGATCCATGATTATTTAGATTTTGTTTATTTTTGATTTGGGGCAAGACCAATGGTCGAAGCGGAACAATAAAGGTTCCTGAGGCCTGTGGTGGTCCCAAGGACATCTTGATGAATTTTGATGGATTGGTGGGAACACTCCTAGGCTCCCCTTTTTGTTTGGGGCACGGCTTTTTTAATATACAGTCACTTGAATACGCCTGAATACAACCCTGCAGCTCTGGCAAGAAACCAGCCAACCTTGAGGATTGGAAGCAGTAGAGTGCTCCCTTGATAAGGCCAGGATTTTCGTTGCTGGTGCTTTTTAGTTCCATTGTGCCATGGTATCCATGGTCAATGGTGGCTGACGGTGACACTTCATTTGACTCTTTTTGGTTCAAATTGGAAGTGCTTCTGAGCAACGTGCAGCCCATGCTTTCCGGTCGCCTTCTCTCGGGCGGACGCACCCCGCTACACGACTTCCATCGAGCGTGGTCTGTTTCGAAACTTTCCTGTCGACAGTTCGGTGTCGACAGTTCGGCAGTGCTTGACACTTCCCAACGGTGCCGGCTGGGTATTTCTGCAGTCTTGACGCTGTCGGCACGTCGCCCGTGTTCGAGCATGGGGGCACGAAAGCGCCCCGCCAGTGAGGGCTCTTGGATATGTAGCCGGAGGGACTGTAAGCAAACCATTTCTGAGGAAGACGCACGCGTGGAAGTAGCCATTTCGTTGAAAGGAGAAGTTCCACGTTCAGACAGCATGATCAAGTGGCAGGATGGAACTCCCATGGCTTTCCACAAATCCTGCTGGGAATCTTTGCTTCAAGAACGTGGCATGGCGATGCATGGCGTGTAAACGTTCTGCAAGTGGGGATGCACTGCATTGTTTGTATTGTTTCATTGGCTTATTTGATCTTATTTGTAGAATCTTGTAGAGATGTTCAACTCCGTGGATGGACGAGTTGGACAAGTCGATTCAGGCGCATCCTTTCCTCGGAATGAACTGCAAAGACTGAAGCTGGCGGCCGCGACTGCCGAACACTTTGACTCCGCTGACGTGGCTTGGCCAAAGATGCTGCCAAAATCTGCCAAACATCCTGCGACGTTTCGATGTTTGAAGATTTTGCAGTAAGGATTTGAAGCAAAAAGCATCGCAAGCAGCAAGGTTACTGCGCCAAAGCTCGTAGCTCGGCTCACTCCTGCCATATAGGGTAGTCATGGTAGTCCATACATGTTAACTTCTCAAAAATGGCGTGAACCCTTCTGATGGAGAGATGTTCTTCCGACTGTCTCGACAGGCGAGCCATTTGCTTCACTGGCGCAGGGCTCTCTACCGCTGCTGGGTTGGGTGACTACCGTGGCAAGCGAGGAAAGTGGACCCTCGAGGGTCAAGGCCTTCCTTGAACGTCATAGGACTGAAAGCCACGGCTTCTGCATACATAAATATCAATTTGGTTCATGGATCATGGGAGATGTACAAATCACTTCAACTGGTCCTTGAAAGTTGCAGCGCGCTGGACCTTGAAGCGAAATGCCTTGGAGGCGTAGATGAGGCCTACACCACCGTCTACGAAGAGTTGAGGCCCACTTTCGGCCACGAGGCTGTGGCCAAACTAGTTGAACTGGGGAAGATGCTTGGCTAAATCGGCAAGTACCAGCGCTGAGATTTGAGCTCCTAACTGTTGCTTCTTTTTTTGGCCCCGCGGTACCTGCGGCCTAGGATTCGATATGTTGTAAGCCAGAACGCTGACGGCTTGCATCACTTGAGCGGCATTCCGTACACAAAGCTCTCGGATGTCCATGGTTCAGCCTTCACTGAGTACTGTCCAAATTGTGGAAAGCGCTATGTGAAGCTTGGATACGCCTGGCCCATCAGCTTTTGTCCAGATTCCAGATAATTAGATTTTTCCCGGAGACAGTGTGCAAGTGTATGCAAGAGTGGTGAAGTGCTTTAAGCATTCTTTTGCAGCGTGCTCTAGATTTAGGCGGGACACCTATGCTCCTGAAGATCGGGCTGAAGATCCTGTGCTGCAGCAAATTGCTTCATTTGCGTTTCAGCTGTTAAACTGGCTGATGCAGTCTTCAGCGGGGGGGCTGTTGCTGGATTCCATTACTTTTGGTTCCAATACCTTTGGAACTTCTGTCTTTCCAAGTGATTGCAGTAATTACATGTAATTACAATAACGTATTGTTGATCTTGAATCGCTGCTACCCTAGCCCAGACCTGTCAACTGATCCTTCTTCCTTTCCTCTTTGGACTCACCGTGAATACATCCTGTCCTCCCTGCTTCTGTGGTTTGGGGGTTACTCCTTGTGAAGGTTGAAACTTCATACTCAATGATGGAGGCACAGTGTCACACCCAAAACTTCCAAAGATCGGTCTACTAGCGGCTCCAGAGTCCAGACATGTCAAGACATGTCAGGCCTCAACATACCGAACGTACCTCAGCATTGCCACTAAGCTGAGGATTTCTTTGCTGGAAGGTTGCCGGGCCCCATGCCTTCCCATATCAAGCGTTGCCGGGGATGCGGTAGCAACCATTGGACAGGCCGCAGCTGTGATGATTGTGGTCAGCTACTTGGACTTGGATCACTTGGCAACTCGTTGCTGCTCTGCCAATGTTTCAGAAGCCTTCCCACTATTTACATATTATTTCCCTAGTATTTTCATGATTTCCAGATTACTTCCATATTATTTCCCATTACCAGCTACCATGATTCGCCAACAAACCTACTGAGTTCAGACGTTTCCGTGGCCTTCCCGCTTGTGTGGGTATCCAAGGCCACTTCATGATACCGTCATCAGCTTTGGGGATGGTTTGGAAGAATGCGTTTTGCGACCTGCCTTTGAGTCACTTGTCAAGAATTGCGTTTGCGAAATCGAAGGCCTATGAGTATGAGGCATCAGGAATCAAACACCCATCTCAGGTGACAGTCTCACTGATGTTGGGCGTTTTAGTGTTGGATAAGTGCTGAGAGACTTAGGCATGCAGTTGAAGCTGATGCCTGCCTCAGTTTGGGAAGCACCATGAGCATCGGGCCCTCCAACCAGGCAAGGCACAGCATTGCAAAACGCATCACATTCTTCCCAATCAATGGTTTACTCGATCATCATTCAAAAGACATCACAAACGACAATGTCCAATGCCTGCGTAGCGAGTGCCACATATCATCAGCAGCATGTTTTGGCCGAGGTGGTTCTTGTCCAGAAGGGGCCTCTGATAGTTTGCGTGCGACAGGACTGCATGGCAGGGATAGGGATCTCCACTGGGTTGCTGGAGTTTGTTCGTGACATGGGCTGAAGCGAGACCCACATGGAATCAGGACACTGAAATGGACCAGCGCTGCGCTTCAACTGGAAACTCTGCTGAGTTTGTGCAAACCTTGGTGATTAAACTTGCAGGCCCTTGATTACTACTAGAAGGCAATAGTGCCTTGGGTGGTCTTGCAGGCCCTGGAAACCGTTGGTCATATTTTTCGTTTGTAGTAGTGGGTTTGGAGAGGGGGACTCGGCGAATCTGTGGGCACTGTAGGTCATTATCACACGGTTTTTTTTGGCGCTCGGGGAGCTATTCCCCAGAGCTTCCGGAAACCAAGGAGGAGTTCGAGCATATGGAGATTGTGATGAGTGCCTTGCTTTGGAGAAAAGCACCGATCTTTTCTGCACGCATGAAGTGGTTAAAAGACCTTCTCTCGATATTGTTTGAGGTTTATGCGCCATCTCATGGTAGACATGCTTGGCGAAGGCTTTGCTGAATGGGAGGCTTGCAACTGTCCTTTTTCAAGAATGTGGCATTGAAGCATTAAAGTTAAAGCATTGGAGTTGTTGAATGATGGAAGAGGCTTCCCTTGCCGAGAACAAGAAGACCTACGACGCACAGCGGCCTGCTGCAGGGAAAAAACGTGGTGACATCTTTGCAGCTTGGCACAGCATGGCACATCAAAGCAGCTCAGCCTGCTTCGAGTTGTCACTGTATGTTTGGACAACTAAGATCAACTAAGGTGAAGAAGATGTGATTTCACCCAGGACAAGGAATGCTCGCTCTGCTTACTGGGCTCGTTCCCTCAGTCGAGACGTTTGTCATGGACTACCAGGCAGTCGACATGTGCAGCTCTCGACGGGTTCCAAGTGTCTGGAAAGCGGCAGCTGGCCAACCTGACTACCGAATGACCACGGACTGAGCACGGCCTCAAATCTGCAACTGACTAGTGGAAAAAAAATGAAAAAGCGGCTTCCTGTCCGTGCAGTGCGCAAAATAGATTCGCGAAGCAGATAGATATGATAGTGATAGTGGGATTCGGGGTGAGGAAGCTCCGGCATCACCTATCACTTCCTCTTTGCCTCTGTCTCTGTCTTTGTCTCGTCTCTCTCTCTCTCTCTCCTCTCTTTGTGGAGGTCTCTCTGATCTCGAGTCTTTCCTGCAATTTAGTGAGAATAGGACGGGGAGCCAGTTGGCCAAGAAGCAGCCCCCATAGTCCATAGTGATCGGCATTAATTCATGGCAGTTAGAGTAGATGCTTCGGATCCGCATGCAGCCCGTCCATAGTTGGATCGTATACCGTATACATCCGTATACCCATGTTGGTGTGATGTGGGGTGGATGTTTGGGTCATCCCTTCATTAACAGGGAATCATATGCCCACTATCAGGATTCCCATTCTGGAATGGATTACCATGACCCACACACAGACATTATACCATTTTTGGATCATGGCACATGTGGCGATTAACTTTCTGTGTAATGATTTGCCGTGAAGGAATCTATGTTTGTTGAGGTGGATGTTTGGTGTGTCTTCATCATGTGCAAGTATTCAAAGAGTTGATGGATCAGTGCGCCCACAGGAACCATGGGAAGCGAAGACAAAGGTGCGACTCTGCTTGCAACATTTGTGTTGCCTCGTTTACACCATCCATCTTATCCTACTTGTAGTGTGGTTCTGCCTGACGCAGGTTCAGGTGAAGCCAAATTGCAAGGTGCGGCGTGATTGCGTCGGGAGAAAGAACAGGCTTTGTCACTGCGGGATCGCTGGCATGGTAATAGAACCCACCTTCTCTCCCGTTTGTCGCTATGCACGAGCTTTACTTTGCACCGAGAAAAGGGTATAGTATAGACGGTATAGAATGGAAATTGGCTGATTCGTAGAACTCTTGCCATTGATGTCCAAGTAGACTCTAAGCAGACATGAGCACAGTATCGCTTGCAGAATGCAGAGCTTTCTGAGGCTTCCTGGCCTTCGCTGTTCCCAAAAGCAAGGTCCGAGCTCAACAGCGCCTTGGATGTGAAATATGGGGATGACATGGACCAATTTTAAGCCAGGGAAGATTCGTGATGATTCATGGGGATCCATTCGCTTCGAAGTCTCTTGTGCTGAAGATTTTCAAAGAGTGAGGGGGTGACATGTCTCTCTGGAAAAAATGTGATGTGTCTAGAGGGTGAATGGAGAATGGCCAGCTGCATTGCTCGCCCTGCACTCACTTGATTGAATGATTTGCCATGGCATGCATCCCCTGCTTGAAGTCAAAGATGTTTTGGTATCGCTTCGTGCCCGCAGCAATTTGAGCTGCAGGTGAGATTTCATGAGGTTGCAAACCGAAAGTAAAAAAGCGGCTCTTAGTGTGAAGAATTTTCAAGATTGCTTGGGCCATTTCCTTGGTCGAAAAGTAACATTGCCTTTAACTAGGAGATCTAGGAGGCTGCAGCCGTGAACAACTCAACATTTGTGAACGGCACTCTGAAGATATGCTCACATTTTAAAGCAGCTTTGAACCATTGGCCCCAATAGCAACGTCAGAAACTTCACAAATTCACCTTTTTGCAATTTTAAATGGGCAATTCACATGCATTTGGTCATGGAAGAGCTCGAGGCCACGCAGGCAACACAGGGCACACAGGCAACGCAACCTGCAGATCCTGGGCCACTGGAATCAGCTCCAGAGTCAGCGGAGCTGGTGGTGAAGCTGCTGAAGAAGCTATGCTGAGAACTTGAGAACTTCATAGATATTGAATGATTTTGATCATACAGAATCCTCAGAACCTCCAGTGAAGTTGGAACACCTTGGAACACCTTGGAACACCTTGGAACACCTTGGAACACCTTGGAACACCTTGGAACACCTTGGAACACCTTGGGAATGGTTGGAAGTCAGTGAAAAGCGAGAGAGGCCAAACTTGTACAGTCAGAAGTTAAAGGAAGCATGGGACAGAGAGAGAAGGGGGTTCATGACTGACTAGATGTAGACATCATCAGGGGCAGACTTAAACTTCGATTGTGCAGCTAAGGAAAAAAGGCGACTCCACTAGTTCCAGCTGTGTTCCTACAAGCTTCGACATCAATGGTGAGCTCGTCATCGGACGCTGCAAAGCCGACGTGGAGGTTGATGACAATCGTTGCTCCGCAAGGCGACTTTTTCTTATGTCCACTTTAGGGTTAGGTTGTTAGCTTGACATGCGTGTTCTGCGATCTCTGCCATACCAATCTGGGAGGCACATTCGAATCTACCAACAGCAACCTTATGGCTTTTACATTGAGCAGCTGGGTCGGAATGTCTCCTTCTTGAACAGTCAGCGGCTCGCAAAAGGCGATGTCCGGACCCTCCAACATGGCGATGAGATTTCAGTGCTGAACCCCCCACGGTCAGTTGGAGAGGCACCAGAACACCAGCCCTTTGCAGTTTTTGTTTTTCGTCTCACTGAGCCAGATGGACGGCAACGACCACTCAAGCGGCTCAAGATGGCTGAAGCCGTCGAACCAGGAGCCACAGTAGCAGGTCCTGGTGATGCCACCTGTGTCGATGACATCTCGGTGGCTGGAACTGATCTTAGCACCCTCAGCACGGAGGAAGAGTTCCAGGCGAAGTACGACATGCGGATTGACATAAAGAATCTGATTGGCAAGGCCGGGGCACGCCTCCTGGTGTATCCTTGTGAGTTTCGGGATTCCTTGGGGGATTCTTTTACACATCTTTTCACATCTTTTCACTTTCTCTGTTCCACTTCGAAGATGTCTAAGAGCTGAATTGTAAACAAGATGTATTGCCAGCCCCGGACACTCCAATCATCTCCAATCTCCAATCCCAATCCCATTCGCAGCTGGGGTCCGTTGCCTTCTCTTGCCTTCAGGGCACCTTCAGCGAGGTTCGGCGGGGTCTTTGTATCGGGGATGGGCCTGGAGATGGCCGACTTCGTGCCATCAAAGTGGTGAACCGAAATAAATTCAACAGTTTTCAGATGCTGCGGAACAGCCATTTGTCCATGGTAGATGAAGCAAAGCTCCTGACCAGCTTCTGGGCGGCAATGGGGCGCCCTGGGCCACAGGTGGCCCTTTTTAGGCCACCTGGGATGAGTTTGAGCTGTGCAGGGATCATAGGCAAAGAACGGGCACTTCTTGTGGAGTGAGCATGGTTGTTCCAATATGTTCCAATGTTGTTCTGGGCAAAGCGGAGAATATCAGATCATGACCCGAATACATAGACGAGCACGGACGAATAGTGAGAACAGATCATGCAGGGTAGGCAGATTAATTTTCCGTGGATGCATGCCAGCACACGGAGCACTTTAGATATCTTTGGCTATCGGACTTCGATGTTGGAACCTGGTCCAGACACATCCAGACACATCCAGACTACGATCCCAGTGGCAAGATTGCAACGTACACCTTCAGAGAACTGTTCACATCAAGGATCAGAATATATCAGAATTGTTATTGTCCGTATTTGTTCATCCAAGATTTCCGAGAACCAAGGTTTGGACCACCCGGGGATTGTGAAGTGCTTCGAATGGTTTCAGACCAAGACCAGCCTCTATTTGGTGATGGAGCTCTTGGAAGGTGGTGACCTGCTGCAGAACATCATGCAAGGCGCAAGCTTTGACCAGGATCACCCTTTGGACAGGGTAGCAGGAGGCTGCGATGAGTGCACATTGTGCACAAGAGTGCCCAAGGTTTAAATTCACCAGGATACATCACATGAATATCGCAAGAAGTGTAGCTGGGAGGAGGTGAGCTTCCCATGACACTAATGGGTATTCCATGGTATTTCATATTCCATGCGCAGGATTTCCGCATTTTGCACAGGGTTCAAAACTGTTCAAGCGCTGCAGATATTCACTGCAGAAACGAGTCCTAATGCTTGATACATGAAGGTACTGAAGATACATCATGGGAGAGGCACCCGCATCAGGTTTCATATTTTGGGGGTGGAATTTGGTTCCGAACTGCGTTCTGCCAAATACCTGGAACCGTCCGTGTGTACAAGACTGATGCTGTTCAAGAAGAAAAACATATCCATTGTATATATATATATAAATGCATCACAATGAGCGTTATTGCAGTGTCTGGCTATTGAATCAAAAATCCTGCCACAGAAAACTTGAAATCTCAACTTCCGAGTGAAGAGATGTGTGCAGCGCAAGTGCTGAGAGATAACTATGCAAATGCGCACGTTTTTGGCACGCTGGCACGGTCCGGGCAACCAACCTGCAGAAGTAGAGAAGACTTGGGGCAAAGCTGCTTTGCAACATGTATGTCAATACGAAAACATTCCTGTTATTACAGGCGTTGCCTTGTTTCTTTTGTTTTCCTTTGTTGTACAATTCTCCTGAAGGGAAGGGACGAAGGCAAAGGTTGGCAACTTTGGCCTTTGCGCCATGTTGCGCCCTTGCTCTGCAGGTGGCTGCTTTGCAGAGGGCCATGCGCGTCGGTTGTTCAAGCTCATTTGTGAGGCCCTGTCCTACTTGCACGGCAAGGATATAGTCCACAGGGACCTGAAGCCGGACAATGTGCTTTTAACCTCCAAGGAGAGATCCACGTGTCTGCCAAAGATTGCGGATTTAGGAGTGGCTGCGACTTACAATTCAAACCTTACTACTACTTGCGGCACACCTCACTACTTTGCTCCAGAGCTTGTACGCGGCTTCAAAGCACCAATCATCCAGGAGCCTTCTGGACCAGTTGGATATGGCAAGCCTGTCGACATGTGGAGTTTGGGGGTTGTCCTTTACATTTTGCTGAGTGGAACGCCTCCTTTTGAAGCTGATGGCTTGTACGATCAAATCCTCCAAGGGCGTTATGAGTTTGACGCAGAGGAGTGGGAGGCTGTATCGCCAGAGGCCAAAGATTTGGTGCGCAGATTGATGACGGTCGAGCCTGAGAAACGTCCAACCATCGACGATGCTTTGAAGCATCTTTGGCTAAGCGGAACGAATGGAACGAATGGCACAAGCGCAACTGGTGCAAGAGGAACCATTCTGAGTGCATTAGGGGCATAGTCAATGCTTTCAACTGGTCTGGGCTTGGTTTTTGGGGCATGGTTTGGCTTTCGCGTCAGGCACAGCCCTCGATTCTACACCAGACAGGGGCAAATCAAAGATGATGTGGAGCGAACCCTACGCTACTGGCATGCAGACAAGAAATTGTTGCGCTTTGTCCGGTATGCAGCCGACAAACATGGCTTCCGACCAGGGCAATTCAGATCAAAAAAAGGTGGCATTTCCTCCAATTCGTCGCATGTGCATGGTGCATCATGGTGCATTATGGTGCATGATGCATGTTTGTGCGGGCGCAGTGACGAAGGACTGAAGCGTTTTGAAAGTTGGACTGCCAGGGTTCCTTTCAATCATCCAAGATCATCGCATGACAGTTCCACTGGACTTCAAGTCGAACCCGTCCGAGGTTTTCTGATTTCGATGACCATGACCAGGCCAGACGTAGGCTGCAACTTCTCACATGTCTTGGCAATTCTGCCATGCCTCGTCACGTGTCTACCATGTTCGATGCATTCTTTTTCTTCAAGCCATTGCTCGGTGCAGGATGAAGAGGCTTCTCAAACCAGCTGTTTGCACTCATGATGCAGTGGACGTGCAGTTGGAATTGGGGTTAACTGAAGTCACGGGTGGATGTATGCCAGTGTATGCCTTGCCCTTTTGATCTAGTTACTATTGACAGTGGTGCAATTTGCAAAATCCAAGTGTGTGTGTGTTCACCCCTCCAAAGGCACATATACAACACTGATTCACTACTTGATAAACAAGCCGCGCCTGGTTTGCACTTCTGCAACTGCCATACCTTTGCAATCCTTTACATTGTATTAGTATAGACTATAGACTATAGACAATTTTTTAAAAATACCTTACACTTACACTGACACTTACACTTACGCTTACACTTACGCTTACACACACACACACGATATGTATACGTGTAATTATACGATACGTATATATATATATTATACACGTATTATACGCGAATTTCCCGCACAGGAACAGGATCCTCCAGATCCTAAGAAAATGCCTCCAGCCCTCCAGGTGCCCTTCAACATTGACAGCTGAAGTGCTCACAGATGATATTAACATAATTTAAAATATATTAAAATCCCTCCAGTCATCAAACGTGGGCATGGAAAATGGCCCTAATTTGTGGATGGTTTTCCACTGCAATGCTAATTCAGTAGCCCGCCATGTTTGATTACCGGAGGGTACGTTGGATGGTCATGCGAGATGTTGATAGCAGCCTCCCGACAAAACCATGACAGGACTCGCTTGGAAAGTTGATGAAACTGATCCAGGAGAATGATGAGGCTTGGTGATGTGGGATTGACACAATGCCAATGCCACAATGGAGGTGGCTGGTGCACAGCACCCATTTCTGGAAAAATAGGATGTGGTTGATTGTTGGGGTTTACATTTCAAATGTGCAGCCACCGACCAGAAACCGTCAAAGATGTGGGTTAACAACTGGTCGGTGCCTCACCTTTCCATCCTGGGAAGCTGGACGAAGTTAGGACCTGGTTGGTCCCAGTCCGAGATGAGAACGAAATCCCCAGAGAACAATATCTGGTGTTCCACTTTTAAAGCAGCGATGAAGGAAATCGAGGCAACCGCAATCGGAAAGGAATATTTTCCGAAACCCCACAAGGAATTCTACGGGCAAAAACATCGTGAAAAACATGTAACAACCATTAACAACCCACGTATATAATTCCTGGCAAGTTGCCCTCAACTTTGTTCTGGTTGATGGTAAACCATGCGTTTTTTCGTTTCTAAAAGTGAATGATTTTCCGCCGACAAATTCAAAATATTTTTACATCTACCAGCTAGATGATAATAAGACTTAGTAAGAAGAATCCCATCTGGGACGAGGTTTTGACTTGTTCCATCCCTAGAAACTACTATGTAAAACCTATTGAAAATTGGGTCATGATTCACAAATCAATCAGCTTTTCCATATTCTCCCTCCATATTCATCATTTTCCCATATTTTTTAGCTGTTTCTTCCTACCATGTGGGTGTGATGCGAATCTTTGCAGCCGCAGGGTGAGCGCCAAGCTGCAGCAGTCGTGGACCTGGTCAAAGATGAGGAGCCGTTACCATCCACGGATCCTAAGTGGTTGGTAAGTGGGCTTAGTTCAGCCATTAATATATAAATCGAATGACTATTGACCTTTGAAGATATTGGGATGACCAGAGATCTTTGGGATATTTTAATATATGGGTTTGTGTGGGATATCATGTAACTAGTGATTAACCACTCATCTAAATACGACATATCCATATCCTGGAAGAAAGATTCCCATCATCACGGTGGGTCTCAGTCATGAATAGGCCCAGACGACCAGCGCGAAGGCCGGTGAGGAGGCAGTACGGTGGGCATGAGGATCCTCTGCCAATTTAACATCTGGACATGTGATTTTCACGATTTCTATCCACTTCAGATAGTTTTTTTCCCCACAAATGGGCCATTTTCCATATCTATGTTCAATTTACCAAACGGTCAGTGGAATGGCTCTCAGTCTTGCGTTGAAGAAATTTGCAGTCTGCAGGCCAAAGAGGAGGCCAAAGTGGAGGTTAAAGTGGAATCGACTCCAGCAAAGGCACCGTGCGTTGGCAGGGGGCAGCTAGTTTTGGAGGGCTATTTATTTTACTTTATTTCTTTTTGATCGGGTTTAGTTTTTTTTTTTGATTCGCTTTTCTGCTGTTCCTGCTTCTCTGCTTTTCTACTTCTCTGCTTTTTTGGTTTTCCGCTCTTTGATTTTTCCCTGCTTCTCTGCTTCTCTGCCGTTCTGCTTTTGTTGCTTTTCCAGCTTCTCTGCTTCTTTGCTTTTTTGCTTTTCCGCTTTTCCGCTTTTTTGCTTTTCTTGCTTCTCTGCCTTTCTACTTCTACTTTTCTTTTTCTGCAGTCATGCGTTTTTGCTCCTCTGCTTCTCCTGCTTCCTTTCTTTACTGTCTCTTGTTTTTTTTTTCCCCTTCTTTTGCTTTATTCTTTATGCTCTCCTTTTTGTATCCCAAATGAATCTCTAGAGACACCTAAATGAAACTCTCGAGACACCTAAATGAAATCCAAAGACACCCCAAAGAAATCCTAAATGAAACCCTAAAGAAATCCCAAATGAAAGCCTATAGCGAATTCCTTCTGACACGCCACATTTCAATGAAGGAACCGCATTTACAATATCTTTTTCAGTTTTCGTGAGAGTTCGAAACGGCAGTCTTCCAAGGAATTTTCAATCAAGTCTGAAATGGGGGCCTTAGTCAGATTCTTAACTGGCTGTTTCCCATGACTCCCAACGTTCTCCGTTTCATGGTGTGATGCATTTTTTTTCGCAGGGGAAACCAATGGTTGATGCCCCTCCACCATTTCTGAACGCACCCAATTTACCCTGTCTGGGTGATTTGTGTCCGTCCCACAACGGAGTCCTGACCATAGCACATAGATGATGATACATGATGGCAGATGATGGTAGGCGATAGTAGGGGATGGAAATCAAGGTAGGTGGCACATGCCAGTGTTTCAACATAGTGGTTTGTTTGAGCTTATGCAAACCACGACTTGGCCATGGCCATGGCCATGGCCCAAAACCGCTGAAACAGAACTGTGCTGGGTTCTTTCCGCTTGGCGCACGATATAGCAGGCTTCGTCGGCGAAGGGCAGAGCAAAAAAGTCCGAGGAGGCAAGACTAGGGCTGGCTAGGGCATTCTTTGGCTACATGCTCAGCAGTCATTTGGTGCACAGTTTGCCGCCGGAAAATGCGGCAAGTGTAAACGTAACCCATTCAGTATGTACATGTATGTACAACACACACACATATGTATATATATATATATGTATACATGCGCGCATATGTACGTAATAATACAACTATACACAGCTGACATACTTGTCCTGTAGGTCCTGGTTAAAGCAAATTTGATCACAATGAATTTCCTGCCAACTCTGGCGTTGAAAATGCGACCAAACATCCGGAGAGCAGGGAACATTTTGAACAATTTTTCGTTGCGCTGTGCGTGTTGTGGTTTTATCATGTCTTATGTGCACATATCTGCGCTCTTTTAGGTGAGATTATAGCCACTGGTGTGCCATTGGCATGGTGAGATTTGTTCATAGCTGTGAGTAAACCCGCCAGCTTGGATGCTTTCATGCTGAAACTCAGAGATTCGCCAGCACGGCATGATAGTTGCATTGCAGGCTTCGTCTGCGAGCCGGGCGAAAAAGTCCAAGGCCATGGTGCGGAGGATTTGGCCGCAGGACTAGGACTAGGGATGGCCAATCAAACAATGAGCATGTCTTTTTCTTTCTTGTTCTTTCTTTTTTCCTTTCACATCTCTATTGTTCATATTGTTTGATTATTTTGATTTAGCCATTTAGATCCATTTAGCAGCTACTTTCATGTTGAGGTTTGTTGTGTGAAATTGTGTTGAGAGAGAGGATCAGTTGGTGTTTTCAAGGGGTTGAGATCAATTGAGGCATTGTGCATCAGAAAAAAGGTTTTTGGAGCCACCCCAGCTCAACTGAAAAGATTGCAATGAAAACTGGGAGCTGCTGCTGCAGCCACATTGGAGTATTGCTTTTAGGCATTTGTTCTTCCTGTGTATCAGTCAAATGATGTCAGGGCGTCTACGAGACCTGGACGGAGTCGGAGGAGTCTTAAGTCTTCTAAGTTCAACGTTTTGCTGAAATCAAGTTAAACTTCGGTTAAACATTTTGGAATTGATGGAATCGCCATTTTTCTTGTGGAAATCCTATTTTCACCCCTGAGACGGCCAGGAAGATCAGGAAGAGACTCAGCTGGTGGCGGTGCCGAAAGTCACGGACCTGAGACTGGCCCGGCAAGCTCAGCATGAATAAACCATTGATAAACCATAGTGATTTATAGTGGATTTTTCCATTTAAAAATGGTGATTTTCAATTGCTATGTTAGTTCACCAGAGGGTACCCGATTTTAACTTCAGAGGATTCTTCACGATGAATTTTCTGAGTTTATTTCCCAGCGCAAAGTTTCTTGCACACTTTGATCGGTTGGGTGAGTATTCCTACATGTCAATTTCGAGGCAACAGCACGCAGCACACTTAAGAACCAGCATACATTGAATTCATTTTTCCACCGCAATTTTGGTGCAAGCCTGTAGCTGGTGATTCCATGGAGACCTTTCCATTTGGGTCTCAACCATCATTTGTGCCATCCTGAGTTCTGGAAAGTATTGCTTTCCTTTTCCAGCGTATTGATTTTGAAAAGAAGATGTATATATACAATTATATACATATATACATGTATCAAATGCAACACGCAGCCATCCATTAGGTGCTCCGCAGAGTGAACATCAACGACGATTCCTGAGACATTTGCCACTGACATGGCCACTTAGTTTGAAGAATTACATTGAGTTATTGTGCTGTATCCTGAGCATACGGCATACCATTTGCAATAGTTACAATAGTTTTGCCACCGGTTGGCAACTCGCGGTAAGCATTGCGAAGAGCGAAGCCTAAAGTGATACTGTTGCTTCCGACCATAACGAAGCTACACCTGTCCAAGGCACAAGGCTCAGGCATCAGGGATATCACCTCCGAAGCACCTTGGCAGACGTGGAAATGACATGGAATGACATGCCTGTAGGCCCAGTATAGGCTCCACAGAGCTCCCTAAGTTATCTAAATTGATTCACGTGCACCAAGGAGTCTCGGCTTAGGAGCTCCATCTCAAGCCTCAGCATTTTTCTTGTGCACCAAGGCCGGATTAAACGAATCGGTCTCAGGTGATGAAGTGGTTTTGGCCGCAAGTCAGCATCAAGAGCCTTGCATGGGTTGGGTTGCTCAAAGCATGTTATGTGGTCAAGGGGCCCTGTTGTTCAGTTGTTGCAAGGTCTACTTTGGCTTCGGGGCCAAGTCAGCTGAGAATCCCCATTCACTGGGCCCCTTGCATGCACGAACTTTGGTAATGTGAAACTGCGGTTGACATGACGCCGGCAGTGAGTCTCCAAGCAACAAATCTGGATTCATTCCTGATCAGGTGATGAATTCGATCCACAGTTTGAGGAGTTTGCCGAGTCTGGGGAAGTGGTCCCAAAGCTGCTCTGCTTAAACAAGAGATAGTGCAAGAATGAGGCAGGTATGCAAGAATTCCAACGAGCTTCTTGCAATCCTGCTGCAGGCTCTTCCGAGCTGTGTTCAGCGACGTCACAGCCCAGTTTTTTGCAGACGTCGGCATTGACCCTATGTGTGGGGGAAGCTTGGTCTTGTGGAAACAGGGAGCTGTACTTGCCAAGGCATCTGTCAAGGAGCTGAATGAAAGCTCCGACGTTGAAACCGAAGTGGTGAGATGGCTTGCGGGAAAATACCCTTCAAAGGCTGAGAGTGCAAAGGCTCGGCCTGCAAGACCTTCCTCTGCAGTACCCGCAAGAGCGCAAGTTGCTGGCCCAACTCCAGGGTCCACCTGTGGTGCTCCACCACCAGGACCACCACCCCCACCAAGTGGCAACCCGAGCATGGCAACCAATACAGTTTTCGGTGCTGCACTGTCAGGCCCACCACCTGGCCCAAAGTCGGCAGTGCCAGGGCAAACTCCTGGCGCCATGTGTGGTGCGGATGGGCCTCCACCTGCAGGACCTAGAACACCAGGCCAACCAACAACCATGACGGTTGGAGCTGCGTTGTCAGGCCCACCACCTGGCCCCAAAGCAACAGTGCCAGGGCAAACTCCTGGTGCGATGTGTGGTGCTCCACCTGCCGGCCCTCCACCTATAGGACCAAGAACACCAGGTCAACCAACAACCATGACAGTTGGAGCTGCCCTGTCAGGCCCACCTCCTGGCCCAAAGGCAACAGTGCCAGGGCAAACTCCTGGTGCCATGTGTGGTGCTCCGCCTGTTGGGCCTCCACCTGCAGGACCTAGAACACCAGGCCAACCAACAACCATGACGGTTGGAGCTGCGTTGTCAGGCCCACCACCTGGCCCCAAAGCGACAGTGCCAGGGCAAACTCCTGGTGCCATGTGTGGTGCTCCGCCTGTTGGGCCTCCACCTGCAGGACTTAGAACACCAGGCCAACCAACAACCATGACGGTTGGAGCTGCGTTGTCAGGCCCACCACCTGGCCCCAAAGCGACAGTGCCAAGCCAAACTCCTGGTGTGATGTGTGGTGCTCCGCCTGTTGGGCCTCCACCTGTAGGACCTAGAACACCGGGTCAACCAACAACCATGACGGTTGGCGCTGCACTGTCAGGTGCACCTCCTGGCCCAAAGGCGCCACTCCCTCCAAGTGAACCGCCGGAGACAGCCTCGCCACCTCCACCACCTCCCCCTGCCCCTCCGCAAGAGGATTCTCCACCACCACCTCCAACTCCTCAACTTGCAGCCAATGAACCAGTCCCAATCAAGCACCCAGAAACACCCTGCCCTGTGCCACCGCCAGTGCCGAAAACTGATTCGGGTGACCGAACGCCAAGCCAACCAGCTCCAACCCCGCCCTCTGAGCTCAAAGCATCAACTTCACCTACACCAGTGGCCAAGCAAGCTCCAGTGACACCCGGTGTTCAATCACCAGTTGTGTGTGAAGACAAGGATGCAGATATAGCAAAGGGCAAGCCTGTACAAAAACAAGTTGAGAAAGCGCCCTTGCCACCAGTGGATCTTGGCAGCGGGCCGCAGGCATGTGAAGCAGCGCCAGAACCCCCCAGCGGGCTGGATATGGCTGTAGCGGATTCGCCTCCAACCGATGATGTCGGTGAAAGGATTGCCAAGCTTTTTGCCTCGTGCCTCATTTGAAACATTGCGTTGAGTGGTTTTCCCTGCTCTCTTCGCTGTCTTTTTTTGGGGTGGTATTTTTGATGACTCGATGACGCTGAGGCATGGAAAGCACGGCACAGTCAACCGCGACACAATGAAGGCATTACTGCAGCCACACAGCTGCAAGCTGTGTCTTCAATTCTGTAGCTAAAAGACCATGACTGGAACCTTGACGGGGATTATACAAGATGTGCTAAGGCTGCCTACTAAGGCTCAATAGTTTTGCTTCAGCTTCCACGCTTTTCTTTAATGGTCGCAGTTTGGAGTATCACCGGTTTTAAGCGTGATATGTGCACAGACTATCGATTCATGCCTGTTGTAGCCTTGAGACCACAACAACACAGCACTGGGCTAGCAACTTCATGCTGCGACATGCTGCGACCCTTTCACTCGCTCAGTTCATCTCAGCTATGCCCTGAACCAAGGTTTCTTTTGACAAAGCAGGGCAGCCGCAAAGGTCTGGTCCCCGCACAACTGGATCGCATAGTAGACACGTTCATCGAAGAATCAGAACCCGTGGCTGCAACCAGCTGGAAAGAGTTGGCTTAAGTATGTTGCACTCGAGTTGCATGATGCTGAGGGTCACGGAAGGTCTTGTTCTTTTAAATCTTCGTGTTTTTTTTTCGAGTTTTGGAGGTGGACATGTGTTTGAGAGTTCTGAGTAGCTGAGGATTCTGGTAGCTGCATCAATGCTAACCAGTTTTTTAAATCTTCGTGTTTTTTTCGAGTTTGGAGGTGGACATATGTTTGAGAGTTCTGAGTAGCTGAGGATTCTGGTAGCTGCATCAATGCTAACCAGTTTATACAGTGGGTGTGGAGTACTATGGCGGCAAATATGGGCCTCTGGTTTTCTGCTTGCTGCTTGAGGAGAATCATCGTAGGATATAAGACTTATTGGTTTTCGTTTTTTTTTTTTAAACATCTGCAGCTACAAATTGCCCGTACTACTGTGGATGAAAGGGCTTGTGACACTTCGCCCTTAACACACGAAGGCACATGTTGTCATCCAACGATTCCAACGATCCTCAAAGGAAACCTCGTTGTTGCCATCTCACTTTCTGCTATAATGGCCGTGGCAGTTCCTTTCTTGTGTTGTCATCGTTCTGTCTGTCACGGTTCCCTAGTGTTCATGGCGCAGTCAGCAGGGCTGTCTTTCCTGGTGCTGGTGCAAGTGTTACCGCGATGGTTACCCTCTGGTAAACTAACATAGCAATGGAAAATCACAATTTTTAATGGGAAAATCCACTATAAATGGCCATTTTCAATAGCTATGTTAAATTACCAGAGGGTAATTTCTGATACCAGCAGTACCGCACAAGGCGGTTTACGGAAGTTTCAGAATAGGAAACCTATAGGAGAGCTTGGTTCTTGTTAATCACGAATGGCAGAGCGAATCCACTGATAGACCGAAAGGTGGTTGTAGTTGTGTTTTTTGAAGTGGTGCAATGGTTGCAGTGGTCACCTGGTCAGTCACCTCACCCACAACTGCTGGATGTAGTGTGGTGTAGTGCAGCTGTAGTTTTAGTTGTAGTGTAGTGGAGTCGTAGTTGTGGTGTAGTGTAATTACTTTTGTGGTGGTGTAATGAGTGTAGTATAATTTTAATGTAATGTATATAGGGTAGTGTAGTGTAGTCTAGTGTAATGTAGTGTAAAGTAGGGTAGTTGTAGCTGTAGTTGGAATATGTTGTAGTTAGTGTAGCGTAGTGGAGTGGAGTGTAATGTAATTAGTGTAATGTAGTCTAGTTGTAGCCCGTCGTAGTTGTAGTTCTCATTGTAACTTTAGTATAATGTAGTGGAGTGTAGTGGAGTATAGTGTAGCAGAGTATAGTGTAGTGGAATGTAGTGTAGTTGCAGTGCAGTAGCAGTTGCAGTTGCAATTGTAGTTGTAGTTCGTGTCGTGTCATGTCGAGTCGAGTTACAGTAGAATAGAGTAGAGCAGAGTAGGGTAGAGTAGAGTAGAGTAATGTAGTTAGCGTACTGTAATGTAATTAGTGTAGTGTACTGTAATGTTGTGTAGTTGTAATTGTAGTTGTAGTTGTCGTGCAGTGTAATTGAGTGTAGTGTAGTGAAGCGTAGTGTAGTTTAATAACGTAGTGTAGTGTAGTTGTAGTTGTAGTTTGTGTAGTGTAATTGAGTGTAGTGTGGTGTAATGGAGTGTAGTGTAGTGTACTGTGCTGCAGTGTAGTTGTAGTTGTAGGTGTAGGTGTAGGTGTAGCTGTAGTTGTAGTCGTAGTTGTAGCGGAATGTAGTGTAGTGTAGTGGTTGTAGTTGAAACTGCTACAAAACCCGTGCGTTTTGCTGACTTTTGGCAAGGTGCAGAATCCCTTGCGCCTGGCAAAACCACATCTGAACTTTCAAAAGTGGTCCGGGCATGTTGTGTTTTTAACATCTTGACTTGGAAATGCTCTTCGCGTCGCAGCGGTGTGCTTTCAACATCTGAACTTCCAAAAGTGCTCCGAGGCTGGGTGTTTTCTACATTTTGACTTGGAAATGTGGTTCGCGCTAGAACGGCGTGCATCTTTTTGACATCTCAACTTCCAAAAGTGTTCCGAGGCTGCGGTGTTTTGTACATTTTGACATCGAAATGTGCTTCGCGCCACAAGGGCGTGCACTTTTTCAACATCTCAACTTCCAAAAGTGCTCCGAACCCCTCACTTTTTTTACTTACACTATTGACTTCGAAATGTGCTTCGCACCACACCTGCGTGTGCTTTTTCGACCTGTGAACTTCGAAAGGTGGTGCGAGAATGGTGTGTTTTGGACATTCCGACTTCCAAATTTGACTTCCGAATGTGCTTCGCGCCACAACGGCGTGCAACTTTTCATCTCTTATCTGGCCATGTGGCTCCGCGCCCGCTGCTTTAGCGAGCCTCCGGAGCCACAAATCATTGGAAAAACATAGTGTTTTGCGACTTTTCTACCTTTTCGCGCGCCTGCATCTTCTTTCTTCTGACTCTTTCTCTTCTCTGATCTTCTCTCTTCTGCTCCGCTCTTCTCTGACTCTTCTCATCTCTGCTTTTCCATCTGTCCATGTTGTCGGAAGTTTGACTTCTGAACTCCCTTGGAACATAATATAAATATATCATGGTCATTGTGTTGGCGCGGGTGGGGACAGAAAGACGAACCCTGCTTGTGACCCGCGCGCAATTTGGGATGCTTTGACCAGCCTAGGTGGTGCAAAGTCACGTAAATGATGATGCTGCGACTGATCCCTCGGAGTGAGATTTCGTGAGGATGCCTAATATGCGGACATATGCGGACTTATTAATCCCACATCCGCAGAACATGTATTTTTTCACATTTTTTTAATCTTTTGTATGTACGGTAGCTGCTGGTGAATGGCCATCGGTGCAAACATGTTTGTGAATGTTTGTCTTCAAGATGCTACGGTACCGCATGGTACGGCACTTACACACTTTCCTTCTGTGGATGAACATTCAATTCAATATACAATTCGCCAGTTGCTCTGACAAAGCCAGAGCCAGAGGCGACAATTCCCAGACATTCTTGGTCCAGGTCCATGTTTCTCATTTCCATCCCAAATATCTCTTGATACACATCATCCGCTCATCTAGCAAACTTGTTCACTAAGTTTGTGGAATTGTATATTGCGTGTTCTTGGCAAGTCTGGCCATTTCATATGTAAATTGATTGTGGTCATTTGATGGTAGTTTTGGATCAGGAAGATAATGTGACTGCTTTGCTGGCAGCTGAATCGATGATCGCTGATCATTCAGTAGCCCTGGTAGCAGCTAGGCCAGGCTCTGCTCAAAGATCTCGAGCAGGTGTGGCGTTGGCTCAGATGAGTAGATTGTGTAGATAGCAGAATTCACCTCGCATGTGGTGGCACGTTTCGTGCTACATGGTAGACCCCTCTGCTTTCCCTAAGGGCCAGCAGCATAGAATCTGATGGCAAAAACATTTGCCCGGTGTGCAAGTTGTTCCGAGTTTTTGCTCATTTTGCCGCGTGTTGCGACTTCCACAGGATGACTGAACCTGAATATTGAAGCCACCAGTTCGGTGCTTTATGCTTCAGGTTAGCCCTTTGATGCCACAGGAAGCTCCCGTAGACTGGGTCCGTTCCCTAGCCCGAATGAGACCAACATCGCCCAACCATGTGTTCCCCCAGCAGTAGTGCAGCTCGCAGGATGCAGTGCAACGGGATAGGGCCATGGGCAAGCTGCCTGAGCCATCGTGCGGAGCTCGTGGTGTGAAGCCTTCAGAACTGCCACGGTTGAGATGCCTGCCCCTAAATGAGCATCCAGGGTGGATTTCAATGCCTTCCCTCCCATGACGCAGAAGGCAGGCAGTTGAGTCCGGGCGTGCTCGAGAGGTCAAAACGAATCAAAACCAGTCTTGTACCTTCTTTTGCCATCATCATTGAATCATCCATCATCGTTTGGTGCCGACTACATTTGCCGATCGAACCGTTGGTAGGTTCGGCAACAGCATCCCTGGCAAGTTTTGTAGACCCAGAGTGGTGCTCCGGCAGCTTCCCCTACTTCTGCTTCTCAGAGGCCACTCCTCGTTGCTTCTCAGGCGTTTAGGCTCAAACCTGTCAGATACAGCGTGTTCAATCATTTAGATCATTTCGCTGGTTCTCTACATGTTCACGTGGTGGTAGTGCTGAGTCATCCTTCCGAATCAGCTCAAACACGTTTGGATGTGATTTGGAGAATTTTGGAGATATCTGGGGAGGATGTTTGAGCAAGGCAGATTTTGGACCAGAAATTGTAACCGGATAAGATGCAAACTAACTTGACACGGATGCGACAGCAATGCAAGCCGTGACATGACATGAAGAGGTCGCTTGCCTCAAATTTCTCGGAGCATGCGTTCCAGCTTTTCAACGTATGATTTGATGCAGCATTCGCATTTCTTTGCACATTTAATGGCTGCCGCAGAGTTGCACTGAAACGCAGCTGTTTTTAGCTCAGCTTTGCAATCGTCCCTGTGGCCTGGGAGCCATTTCGGAGCTCATTTTTCAGCAATGCACCTTGGCCATCAGGTCTGGAGGGCTTTAAGGCTTTATCATCATCGTGTACCGTCACGTACCTATCTTCACCGCAGTTTGACATTGACATGCATGCTTCTACTGGCATGTCGCCGCTCTCCAAGGCATGCACTGCTATCAAAGGCAGCGCTGTTGCTGTCAGGCACAGGGGCCCAAAAACCAGTAAGAAAAGACTTGGGTTCTGACACATTTTCAAAGTGTGTGCGTGCGCAGGGGAATCACCTGTCGCAACTAGAGATTCTAGCATCCCTCATTGCAACTGCGTGGCTGCAGGTACGCTGGTAGCTGTATCCTGCCCGCAATCTAGCTGGCTGTAGGAGAAACTGGGAACAACGATTTTACCTGATGCATCCTGATGCTAGGAATATCTAGGAATGCCAGTTGGCACCGTTGTAGCCATTATCTTTGGATCAGCGGCCATACTCGTGAAACATGGAAGCTTGACCTTGGGACTGAGGCAGAGGGCATCCCGACAATGAGAGAAGTTCTCTTGCACGAGGCAAAGCATCGAGTTGAGGATTGGTTTCCTGGCAGACTTCACAGGAACACATCCTTTGTGACTTCGTGTGACCGTCTCTCTTCATTCTCTTCGACGTCCTGGATTGAGCCAATGAATAGATGTCAAACAGGTCAGGGGAAACAAAATGATTGTCAAAACAAATGAGAAAGCACACCTGAGATCACTTGAGTCAGCTGTAAAGTCACTCAGTCGGAAGAGCAATGAGTGGAGAAGTCCTGACGGTGAGACGCCACAGCAAACCATCCACTTTCTACCTGCCCAGGTTTCTCAATAACCAATGGCGCCAGAAGCCACCGCCCAACGGCCGGCCGCATGGTAGCAAAGAACGCATGATGTTTTTGAGCAGTTGCAGGTGTGCTTCCTCAAGCCTCACCCACCTCACCCATCCTCACCCATCCTCATCCTGAAAATCCCAGTGCAGTGTGAAAATGGGCAAGTACCCTTAGCCGCCTTAGCCGCCTTAGCCTTTTGCATGTTGTGGACCATCTCTCAGCTGTGACATTCGAATGACAACAGAATGTCTAGAAGCATTAGAAGCCAATTAGAGCGGACAGTTTGGGGATAACTTTGGGCAAGGCAAATGAACATCTGGAAATCGGATGTCTCTGTGACCCTTGGGATTTTCAATCTCTTTGATCATCGATCCAAGGCTAGACTGGCCGAAGGAGTCGGATGGGATTCAGCTTCAGATCACCACCAACAACTACATTTGTAGCTCGGCTCGGCTTCACACGGCACAGCCTTGAACGCCAGTTGCTGGGGATGCAGAGCTGTCATTCACGGGACCTAGGTGATGATGACGGACGAATTGAGCCGTGGGAGGCCAGGGCTGCACATGTATAGGACAATTGGATGTAGTATTGCAAATTATTGCAATGTATTACAGTACAGTATTCAGATAAATTCAGATGTATTCAGCGGTATGCAGGTTTTGCTCATGATCCATCATTAGGTGCAGAGAGATGTAGGGTGGACTTCCAAAATGAGACAGAATTCTTGACATGCTATCCGAAAAGGTGACAGTGTGACAGCGTTGGAAAAAGAGGTCAGCACCAGAAGCATGTTTTTTGGATGCTACGAAATGTATCCAAAGGTGTAAACAATTTTTGGTGGGGGCTTCTTTAATCTTCTCTCCTTTTGACAAGTACCATCATGTACCAAATAAAAGTCTTCGCTCGAGAATGACCAGGATAACCTGCTTCATTTGTTGGAATCCGGTTGGAAGGGGTGATTCATGGTGATTCACAACATTCATGATTCATTGCTTCGGCAACAGAGGTAGTCTCTCCACAGGGCTTGTGACTGGTCATTCAAACTTTACACGACCTCCTCCATTCTGTCCGTATGTGGGCAGGGCATTCAGCTCAATAAAGATGATTCACCCCCGCGGCCAGATGCTGCTTGTTTGCACTAGAGTCACTAGAGAGAGACATTCTTCGAGCAGCCCCTGAGACTTTTTGGCGGTGATGCTTTTTTCCGCTGGCACTGGCCCAAAGTCAGTCACTTTTTTTGCTGCACGTGCAAGGCGATTCCTATTACATTTGGTAGGTTTGATGTCAAGCCACTGGCCTGCACCAGCTACTGAGATAGAGCCCAGAGATGGCAGGAACTTATTTGCTAGCTTTGTGCTCCTCCCATCAACTTCTGAATCTTACATTTTATACAGTACATGGTCTATGTAGTCGTTGGGTCTTTCTGATTGCACATTCAACCCAGGGATGCAGATGCAATCGACGTTTTCAATGCTTTGGCAGACACAAAGAAGCAGGCCGTATCACTGTATCATTGTCGGGTATGTAACGTTGTGGCTGTGCTAAGCTGCTACTGTACTGTATATCTTGCCACAAGATGTAAAACGCAGAATTGTGAATGTATTGATATGACCGAGTCTTGCCGTCAACTGCTGCTGCAAGCTTTTCCTTCTCTCTCTCCCTCTCTGCGAAATTGTGGCAGACAGAGTGGGATGAGTTGCTGATGAATGGCCCTGGCGTTACGCAACCTAGCTTACCTTCAATTTACCACGGCAGATGCGTGAAAGTGATGGTGGCGGTGTTTTACTGAGAGGAGCAGTCACGCATGATTCTTCCTTTGGTGCGGCGGAAAGCTCCGATGCAAGGTACCTCGGTGATTTTGCCAAAGAAAAAGCACGTGGTGCTGCCGTGAGCTTTGTGGCACGGCCATTCCCAGACCGTCAGGTGCAATTGGGCCTGGAGAAACAGTTTTTGTTTGCAACAGCCTTGTTCCTTTTTTAAATCCATGGCGTATTCATACTTGGCAGGGTTGCTTGCCCAGAACCCTGGTGAGGTTTTCCAGTGGATGGTATACAACTCCACTCTGGACCACAAAGAAATGCTTCTTGGCCAAGTGCGGATGGGTGAGGGAAATCCAGAGGGAGATTGGAGGTTGGGAAGGTTTGGTGTCCCCTTCTCCTTCGCATGATGCCTGCAGGTGGGTTGTCTATTCGACTCGGCGCAATGAACTGCTGCACCAACGCGGTGTGGAAAACGAAGGCGCGGCATGAGGAGCTGCAAGGTGTGGAAAACAGGCCTAATCCTAGGCTGTTTCCTTTACATTGCCGCTTCAAGATGTTTCAAGCTCCGTTGCCTTGAAGGGTGGCCAGCAGTGCAAGCTCAGAATTGCCTGGGGCCGCCTTGGAGCAATAAGCAAACTGTCAAAGTCTGGTGGAATTCGAATCATGCAGACAGCAGATTTGACATGACCAGCTGCCCAAAAGCTTCTCAAGTGCTTGCCGAGGAGCTACTATGTCGTATCCCTTCCACAGGGCGGTTGCCATGTGGCTTGGCAACAGCCGGCCACCGGGTGTTTGGATGTGTTTGGATAGCCGCCTGTTTTGCTGAGGTTGTGTTTTCTACGATGGTGAACTCTCACCCTCCATGGCCGATTACAGCTCAGCGGCTTGGCTGAAGGCTGCACTGCTGCATGGCAATCGTGGCAATGACATAAAAACCCAATATTTTGATATATTTTGGATCGCTGCTTGAGGTTTGTGTTCAATATTGCTTGGACGAAAACGGCGGATTACATCCAGGCCTAGTGGAAAAAATCGTGGCATTTCTTTCCTGTTGGGATTTAGCCTTGGTTTGCATGTGTGGGCAATTTAACGATTGATGACGATTGTGGGTCTGAACTTCAATGACTTTTGCTGCTCTATGATGATCATAGTCTTTGATGATCCTTTCATATCATACAAATGCAGTTTAACTCTAAACTCTAAACGCACTAATCTCTCCTGATCTGCTGAGTACTTCTCTTGACTTTCCTTCGCTATCCTCTCTTTTCCTTGCCAAACGTCTTGTGACTTGTGGTTTTGCCATGAAACTATGGAACGCATGAGAAGTACTGAAAGTTGAATTGGCTCCGCTTGATGCCCTGCCCAGCACCTGCGACAGCGGGCACAACTGCTGAAGAGAAGGCAAGATGCAGATTTGTCGAAACCTTGGGTTTGATTAGTTTGATTTTCAATGATTTTCAGGTTTCTTGCGCAGAGATGTAAGTGGAGACCGGTAGAGCATGGACACTGAAAGGGGCTGTTGGGGAAATGAGCAAAATGAACCTGGACCAATGAAACCCGGGTCATTTCGCGCTTTTTTGTTCATTGCAAGATCGACAAATGCTTCTTGTGATGTCGTGTCAGGAGGCTTGCGGCGGGTGGGAAGCATGAGCTTGTGTCTTGGCTGAAGGCGTTTTCTGTTCGGAATTTCAACATGTTCAACATGTCCATTCTTGTGCACAACTTATCACTGTAATCACTGTTGGGTAGTGCTTGGAACGATTTGGAACGCCTCACCCAGGCAGTGCCTCGGTGGCTGGTTTATGATGGATTGGAGCCCAACCAGGCGGTGAACGGTCATGCATATGTCACACATTTCCACGCACATTTTGGCGAAATATATAATTAGTCATTATATAGTCATATAATCTTTTGCTTTGGTGGCAAGGCAAGTTAGGTGTTGTACCCATGGTGAGCTCCGTCGGACCAGGGTACACATTTTTTACAACATGATTGATAGATGTTCATTGGATTTGCAAGTGTTCATGCCTTGTGCATGGTCCGCTCATGTATTTGCCGGCAGACCGAATCTGGCGAATTCTTCGTAGCTGACAGCAAGAAGGTTGTTCCACCTTTCCAAGGCGCTTGCTTCGTCTTGGGGCCTGTCAGTTTCCGCCAAACGTGAAGACTGTCAACCATTGATACCTTGTATGAAGATGCATCAGCAAACTCGCCTTGCCAACTTGCAGGGCCTGACTATATAGCAGCTGCCCAGTTGAAATTTAGTGTTATGTATGATGATGAGATGATATGAAAGTTTATGAAAAGGCTTGCATGTAAGTTGCATGAGGGGGACCGTGCTGAGGACATCATCCAAGCAGATTTGCTGAAGGACTTGAAGGGGCTAGCGCAGCCCAACTCCCCTTTTCCAATTGTCTCCATGATCGCATTGCTGGTCGCCCTTTGGATTAACATGGGAGAACCTTGTGGTTTGGCGGAATCTTGATACCAGATACGATATCATCCTGGGTTTCTTCAAGGTGAGATACTGTAATGGTAGTTTTCCAATGTTAACCCGTTAAACCCACTATTTGAATCTATTTTATCCATTTGGGGGATCTAGAATCTAGAAGGGGATATTTTTTGCTTTTTTGCCCCCCCTTACCTTGAGTAAATCGAAGTTTTACATTAGTTATACTACTAGCTTGGTGAGGGACTGTTTGGATGTCGCCCTGGTGAAGCTGGCCTGATCCGCTCCTTTCTTGGATCCCAGGCGGCTGCCTTCGGCATGGCAGTTTGGCGATGTCGGAAGGGCCACGGTATGACAGCTTTGGGAGGTGCGGCCGTTGCTTACATGGTGAAGTTCACCCTTGACCGAGCGTCCATTCATGCTCATGCTGGATCATGCTGCATCATGCTGGATCATGCTGGATCATGCTGGTATATGCTGTACGCTGATTCAGTGTGCATACAAAAGCCTGGAGCTCTGCCAGGAACAGAGTTGGAAGAGGGGACGAGTCCACCGTTGCTTGAGTAAATGCGATTGTTTCACCGAGATGGTGAGGAAATTCACGGTGTCACCGAATTGTGGTGACTTGCGCATGTGTGGGGCCTGGCACAACCAAAGTGTGGTTCATCATGGCCTCAGGATGCCTCAGGCATGCGCTTGCTAATTGATCTGTAATTGAATGCAGCGGCTTCATCACAGCATGAGCCCTGATTTCTTCGAAGAAGGGAGGCGTCACCGGCCCAACGCCAAAGCCAAACAAACCCCAACCAGACAGGGACTCATGACCAATCTCATTCATGTTCTCAATGATGAGTTGTCCCGTTGTCCACGCCCTTTGATCAGACAAGCCCGAAAGTCATCATTACAATGTTTTGCCCATTGCGATTTCGCAAGAAGGAGGCGATCTCCCGTACGGATCAGTTTTGTTTTTCAAGCAGCCTCAATTTTTGGCGAGCTGTTTTCGCTCGCCTGAGTCTGCTTGCAACTTTTGATGGTGTCGGACAGGCCAATGCAAGAATTGCGCCAGTTGAACGCACAACAAATATAACAAATCACAATCAGCATTTAAGTGTGCATTCTCTGAGTTCTCAGCATGTCTTTTGCGACGTTTGGCGAGACATGTTCTTAGCAACTTGGATGAGTGGACGATCTGCTTGCCTCGCTCTAGGTTCGTGGCAGCCTAAGCCAATGCCAAAGGGCTTCCAGAGCCAACAGTGTCAGCGCTACGGCCGCTACGGATTGGAATGGACTGCTTCCTTTTGTTGCCCATGGCTCTTCAAAGCGCCAGTGGTGGCGGTGCCTGACAACAGCCCAAAGGCTGGCAGACGCTTATATAGATCATTTTACATCCAGCCTCACAGAGAAGCCGAGTCGGTGGCATTGACAGTTTCGCTCCAGGATCATGCAGAGGATTCCAAGGCCGCCAGGACGCCCGATGTCCCGCTCCTCGCAGCAGTATGGTGAGGCTTGTTGCAATCTTTTAAGTTGTAAGGTGTTGTACCCGTTCTCCATGCTTAACAGTTCTAAACCATTCTGAACAATTCTTAACCCATCTTCCGGCACGCACCAGTCTAATCAAGCATCTTAGGATGATATCAGAAGATCCTCCCTGACACAGCTGCACAAGCAGTCACTAGCACTGCCTTGCCAAACCTGAGGGAGTTCTACATGGAAGGCATGGACACCCCGGAGCAAACAGAACAGACAGATGCTCGAGATTTGATTCACGCCAACTTCTGCGCCTTCCAAGAGCAGAGACTCCGATGCAACACCGGAGAAAGTGGTTGAATAATGTTGAATATTACTTCAATTTACTTCAATTTACTTCAATTTACTTCATATCACAGCCGTTTTTTTCCTCAGAACGGTTGCAGATGCATGGTTTTAAATGGTAAGCGGTCACCAGTGCGTCAGCTCAAGGAACCAAATCTTTGCTCCTGCAGCGCCACTTCCTTTGCCTGTGCTTGTTGTCACTGGCTTCCTTGGCAGTGGGAAGACCACTCTGGTCAAGAAGCCGCATGGCCTCTATTTGTTTACAATCCTTGGCAGAATGAAATCAAAGCGTGCAGAAGCAGGCGGCTAGGTCATGCTAGGTCTCGGTTTGTCGTGGACATATCATGAGATGATGTTTTCTCTTCCGTTTCTGCGTCACAAGCCTTCTGCTCAGGCTAATGCAGCGACGGGGCAACCTCCGCGTGGCTGCAGTTGCCCACGATCTCGCTGCTACCATCAATGTGGATGCAGCTTTTCTGGCTTCCATGGCCGAGGTTCAACGAGGCCTGGGCAAGGGTGAATCCCTCTTTCAGCAAACCATGGCGGCTTGCCGTGATGGTGACGTAGCCACCCTCTCTGGCTGTGTTTCTTGTCAGCACTGCCCACTGTCCCACCACAACAGGCAGGTTTGGTTTGGATGATAAAGATATATAAAATTATATAAAGATATAAAGCAATTTATATATATATATATATAAAGATATAAAGATATGTAAAGATTATAAATTATAAAGGCATAAATGCCACAGTGGGATTCAGGGACTCCACTCATTCTTTATCCTTTTTGTATTTTTTTGTCACCTTCCCCTTGAAATGTACCTCAGGATATCTCAGGAATCCACGATTGCGCCATTGGTTCTCAGCCGCCAAGGTCTGCTGCCCTGGCTTTGACGATGCATTGTCCACCGCTGTCCGAAATGCGCTGACTCAAGGTGCAGACACCGGACTGCTGGACTACCTGGTCCTTGAAACCAGTGGAGCTGCAGATCCACGGCAAATTGTTGGAGCTTTGGAGGAGCCAAGATGTGTCCAATGTGTCCAATGCTGGTTGGGATAGCAATGGTTACCCTCTGGTAATTTAACATAACTATGGAAAATCACCATTTTCAATGGGAAAATCCACTATAAATGGTGATTTTCAATAGTTATGTTAAATTACCAGAGGGTAACCATGGATAAACGATGATCATCGATGATCAACTGCAGGAACTTGGACACTGCAGATTTTGTTTGTCTCCAGCGGATGCAGACTTTTCATCTGCAGGTTCGCTTTGGACCTTTGGCACGGGTTCGCCTTGATCGAGTGGTGACGGTTGTCGATGCAACTTGGATAACTTGGCACCGGGGTGTTTTTTTCTTGTGTGATCTTAAGTTGAATCTTGTTGAACCCCTACAGATCCCACAGAGGTTTTTCAGGCAAAGGCCTTTGCTATCCTTTGATGTTTGATGCAGTGTGTCCAGCTAAGGCTGAGCGAGTTGTTGCCGAAGGCCACCAGTGGGAAGAAGCACAGGAGCTTCGGCCTTTGACACCCGCCACTCAATCAACTCTATTAATCTCAGGATATCTCAGGTAACTTGAGATGACCATGGAGTCATATGGAATCATATTGGAGTCATCTGGAGTCCATAGTCCTACAGTCCTACAGCCTGTCTTCTGGACAGCTTTTCATGTCGGGGCAGGATGGAGCAAGTCATGAAGATCAACTTCAACTTATACAGCTCTCAGTTGCAGACCTGGTGCTGCTGAACAAGGCATGGTCCGTTGCTGGCGAAGAGGGCAGAGACGAAGAGCGTTGGATCAGTGATGCGGTTCCGAATCACATACCGCGTTTTGCATCTGCCGTGAATTGCAGGGGCTTCCAGGCAAGTACTTGAGTTCGGGGGGACAATATACGAATCGTTGCAATGTCTTCCGCTGATATGCTTGAGGCATGTGTTTTGGCAACGTTCCCTAAGTGTCCATTGTCGATCCTTCAAGTTCACCTCGGAGACATACATACGTTACACACACGCACACACACACATATATAATCATATATATATACATACATACATATATATATATATATTATAATTATGATTTACACACACACACATATATAGACGCACACACGCACATATATAATATAGATATATATACATACAAATGTCACATGGGTCTGATTCGTGAGCAATTTACAAGAGACAAGAGAATGAAAGAGCATCTAAGACTTCACAGTGAGGCCTCGCACAGCTGTGACACGATTTTTTTTGTGCTTGGTCACTAGTTTCGCCCACCCGGTCACCCACAGCATTCGTGGTCGGGTGAAGTCCATGCTGCGTAGCTTCCATGTGCCATGGAGCGAGCAGCTGGGCCCATTTGGCCTTTCGTGAGGACTGCCTCACAGGCAGTGGAGCAGGTGAGGGTTCATCAGTGAGAATAGTGAGAGCTGTGTCAACATTGGAGCAGCTGGCTTCAATATGATGGGACTGATGCGACATGTTGGGACCGTTATCCGTTCAGTGTCGATCCTTGCCCCAAGATGGAAGGCCTTGGATCTTGCAGAAGTTGGGCCCAGCGATTTGTTGGTGGATGCAGGGTGTGGTGATGGACAAGTCTGCATAGCAGCTGCGCGGCGCCTCTTGGCTTGCAGGGATGCATAGATGATCATAGAAATATCATAGAAGTACATAGACTGCATAGATCGTTATAGATGTACCAGGTTTCCATGAAACGATCTCACGACTGCGGCTCCCACACCAAACTATAAGCACAGCATCGACGTATAGATTCAGGAGGTGCCCGAAGCATTGGCTGGGACTTGGATGAACATTTGGTGCAGGACTGGGGCCTGGGGCTGATGCAATTCAATCCAAGCTGCCTCAGTGCGGCAAGGTCAGTGGAATTCCACCTCAGAATGGTTCAAAATGTGAAGAGAGCAGCTCAGCAGCTCCCCCTTAGTATGTTTTGGTGTTTGTCGATGAGATTCAGCTCCTTTGGCATCCACAGCAGGAATCCCGGCGGAAGGCGAAGCTACAGGGGGTGGATGCAACTTGCAGCTTTGAGCACCGCGATGCGATAGGCATTGCCTCCAAGAGCGGGAAAGGCTGGGCTGTGTGGCTTCGGATCAGTCCCCAGAAATTTCCCGTCTGGCCTTCTAGCTACCTGAAGCAACTACCCGAAGCAAGAACTACCTCAATGCACCGCAAAGCAGACGCACGCGATCACAAGTGGTCAAGCAAAACTGGGTTGGAGCCAAGAGATGCGGCCACAAAAAGTGACAGGGTAAGAAGAATTCTTTTGTGAAACTGATGCGGTGCAACAAGTCTTGTCATCCTCTTGTACTGAGTCCCACTGCCAAAGGTCAGAAATCCGCCCACATTTCTGAACTGCTTGAAAGGTCCGGCTCTGTATCAGCCAGAGCCAGATGGTCCAGCCCATTGGTTGCCACCAGGAACTACCGTACTGTATTGAGCTGAGACATCGCAGACATGAGAGGTGTTTATCTCATTGGCTCACTGCTGTTGCTGAATGTTGCATAATTACTTTATTCATTTGAGCTGAGGTTCCTCTTTGCGACCGATGAGGTGTTGGACGAGCTCAGAACTCGCCTTGAGACAGTGGTTCGTCAGGGGGTGCGTGTTTTGACCTATAATTACTCTGCAGCATGGCATCTCGGCTGTGCTGGTTTGCTTGGAAGTTTGGAATCGCACCGGGACCTGCTATATGAAGATTTTTAATTGGGCAATTAGATACAATTAGATACAATTAGAGAATTAGATACAGCTGTACATAGCTGTACTATATCTTTAAGAATTTACACTGGATCGTACTGGATCCCATCAATCCACAGCCAACCCCATGTGACAGGCTGCCAGAGCAGGCCAGCATTCGCCGTGGAGCTGTCAGGCTTTATGCCACGCCTGCTTTGCACGTCAAGCAGGGCCAAAAGATCAATGCTGACGCTGGCTATCCTTCAAGTTCCTTGGCCAAAAAAAATGGGTCATGGTCAATCATAGTCCGTAGATGTGAGAACAATTTCAAGTGGACAAATTACCATTACTGTAATAACCATTGCCAAAAGTGTGAGAGACGTGGTATGCGCTATTTCAAAGCCGTGCGCTGCCACTGGGTGGGCTGTTTTGATCATTCATGGTTTCGTTTCAATTGCGTAACAATAACAGGTTCCAGCCCGAGAATGAGGGGTTTGGGGAGAAAGAAAGGGGTTAGCGGCTAGCGATTGGAGGTGTTTGCGTTTGCATCGGGCACTTGAAATTTTGTAGGTGCCCCTTAGTTTGGGTGCGAAGATGGGGAGAAGAGGCCCTGAGCATTTTTATGTTTGTTGAAGCTTTCTTTCCAGGTGCAAGTCCCAGTGGCACCCTCAGTCTTTTGAATTGAGGAAAACATGAAGCAGGCGACCGTCCTTTTAATGGGCAGCTGCTGGAAATGGATTGACGACGTCAAACACTTCGATCTTCGGCTGTGTCTTCCAGCTATGTGTGCTGTTCCTGTGCTCGAAAGCCTTCACAAGATCACCTACATGCATCAAAGAGATGATGACGGATCATGATGATTTTCAGCAGTTCACACCAGTCTTGCTGCGCACATTCCGCTTGTAGCCGCTGGTGCAGAGCATGCAAAGCTCTTTGACCAACACAGCGGGTATGGACAGAACAGCAAAGGTAGAGCATCTTCAGGATGACCAGATCAGGTGCAGATGCGAACACACAGCCCGTGCCGTTGCTGTGAGCAGAAAAAAGGTTGGCTCTTGACTCTTGTCTTGCTTCCATTAATGAATGCAGTTTCGATCTGCCAAAGTATGCCACAATCACAAGCGCACGCAAATCAGCCAATACATTGTCACACGCAATGCGGGCACCCCACAGAGCATGATGAAACTACAGATGCTGAGCATTGGCTGAGCATTGGCTGAGCATCAAGACCTGACCAGGTGGATTTGATCAGTCCAGAGGCTTCAGCATCAGCGCAGCAGTTGCTTCAGCGACTTTGCCCTCATGCGAAGGCAGGTCACCTGGTCGTGCTTCAACGATTTTTACGGCAGACATGTGCAGACAGTGCAGACTTAAACTATTTAAGGCGCATACTGACACGATTGAATTTAGATAACTTATGTAATTCTTCCGTTCCGGTCAGAACTTGCACCCTTCTCTTGTCATGTTTGACCATTTGTATGAAAGGAATTGGGTTGACAGTCCGGTTGACAGGTCGTGGCTTGCAGCCATGGTGATGTTCCAGTACCCGAGCTGCTGGATGTGGAAGCCGCAGCCGCGGTCCCAAGTGCCGCTGTCTCCCATGAGGCGGAGCTGTGGCAATTTCTATCGTTGCATGCTGCATGGACGATGCCATGGCTGTCAGGACAATCCAGCATGCTGGAAGGCCTGAACTGGGGGCAGCGGTTTGGTTGTTGGGAAGTGTGCAAAGGCGAAACATTTCTATAGTTGTTGTTCCGCTTTGAAAGTCTGAATGGGAGCAGCGAGCCTCTTTGCAAAGAACATAAAGAACCTCGCCCAGCATCATTTCCTGCTTTCATCGTCACCAGTTTTTAAATCCCATGTCCAAATCCAGACTTTGAAGATTTGAAGTGATAGTGAATATAGTGCCCGTGCTCTGCCCAAACTTTTCATTCCAGGTGTCCAGCAACAGTTTGGAAGCCACACGGCCCAGCCATGAGGGTGGCTTCATCAAAGCTGACATGAAGATCCATCACCGTGTTGCAGACTCTCAGTGATGGTTAGGACAGTTAGGACGGTTAGGAGGAAACACCACAGCTAGTTGATGCTAGTTGGAAATGGCTTTGTGTGTCCTTCAGCCCTTGCGGTTCACTAGTCCGAACAACTGCAGGCTGATTGAAATTTGTTGAACTTCTCCCCTTACCATTGCATCTCAGGAATGGTCAACACGCGACTCTGGGTCCGAGCCAGTGAGGCTTGCCAGGCTTCAGCATTTGCACCTCGTTCCAGTTATCCCCGGACAACTCCCGGACATCCCGATGCAATCTTGGAGCAACCTGAAGGAATCCACTGGCCCAAGACGTTTGCAGTTTTCTGATGTTTTCTGGGTTGCATGCTGTCGAATTCTGTCGGCTCTACTGTGCCTTTCCAAGGCTTTGCCATACCTTGCCACGTTTGAGACGTTGGCTACGGCGTGGCAAGGGAGTGCTTCGGATCGGAGACACTTGATCCAAACATTAAAGAACGATCACAAACACACAGTTCGCCAGAATGAGTTGATCTGCCAGATGCCTTTGAGTTTCTAGATGTTTCTAGTATGACATCTTCTATGCCGCGGGCAATCGGCTCCTGTGAATATTTAAGCCCTTCCTGTTGCACTCCCGGCTTCGTGTTCTCATACATTTGATTTCGATGCGTTGCTCTTGGACATCTTGGCAATCTTGGCACTGAAACTTTGAGGAGGATCCCACATCTCGTTGGGACTGGGAGCTGAGCGGTCAAATGCGTTTCAACTTGCGCCGAGCACCCAGCACCAGCGTCCCATGGAGCACCTTGGCACCTTGGTTGATTCTTGGGTTGCCCTATGTTGCCCTGCATCCTGAAGCTGGTAGATCTGGGAAGTCTCACACCCCAAATTCACAATTATTCAGTCACAATTACAATTATTCCCTGAAATTTACGTCATAGACTTGCAAAAAGACTACGGTCCCAACTTCCCGACAACATCCGACAACCATGTCAGAGTTCTTTTGTGATGTTTTGTGTATCAGGTGGCAGGTTATGAGCTTTAGCCTGGGTGTTTTGTTGAAAACTAAGGTGCTCATTTTCTCCGAAAGACGCTCAGCTGCCAAAAGTATCTTTCCTCTCTTGCAAGATGCGTAGCCAGAATGCACTAGGACTGAATGTGCTCCTGACGTTCCTGCTCAAGCAGACTGGACTGGATTCCTAAGGTTTTGGGATTTGTGATTCAGGGGTCCCAGACAAACTGGTTTGGCATTGGCTGTCCTTCACACTGCTTTGCTTCGGGGTGTTTCTATCTGCTCCTGTCTGTTGGATTTGGACTCTCCACCGGCATCTTGCTTGGGGTCTGTGCCTGCTTTTGGGCTTTTGGATTTGGATTTGTAAACCCGGCACATACCTTGTCCTTCAACTTTTGGTTGCAGTATCACTTTCAGAGAGAAACCCAGCCAGATGCGGGAAAAGTGCTCAAGCACTAACTCGGCCCAATGTTCCATCCCGCCGTAGAAGCACACAGCCGGGGCCAGCACAGTGCAACTTCAACTGAGAGTGCTTGAAGTCCTAACTAATCTTGATATATCTTGATATGGGGCTAGCCTTTTTGGACTTGAATTTGCAGTCCCATTTTCTTTTTGACCTTTGAAGCATGTTTGCCCCGGCAAAAAAACATGTTTGAGGTGTGCCTGACGCAGAGTTTACCAATATTCTTTCAGTGCTGTCAGCGCTTGGGGAGCCTTCGGTAGAGCTTCCTGATCGAATTCCTAAGAGACGGCAGGACTGGATTGAAGCCGTGAAAATTTGTCCATAAGATAATACCGTCATGAAAGTTGCAGTCAGTGCAGTCTGTGCACAACAAGTTCTCATCGTGCATTTTGGCCAGGGTTAGTGACATGTGGGTGTGTTTTTGCCGACGCAACCACCACAGACACATGGCGAAGGCATTTGCCCGGGAACTCTCAAATGGCAAGCCGGCCTTTGAAGTACTCGAAGCGCCTGAGGGTGCTGGGAACGTCTTGCACTTCCGCCTCACAGGTTGGTTGCCAGCATACAGAAATGCGATGAAACGTGTATATACTGAAACGCAGGTGTGAAGGGTAAGCAATGGGCAGGTCCCCACGGAACACAGGAGGCTCCTCGCTTATGTCTGCGAAACAAGATCGCTTGTGCCTGCTTTGTTTTTTCCCTCACCGGGGACTAGCAACTCAAGAAGCAGCTAGCATCAGCTAGCATGCAGCATCCTTACGTACTTGTCATGTACTAGCATTCATCATGTGATGCATTTCACAGAGATGTTAAACCAGGGTAGCATAATTGCTATGCATTCCCCGTGGCTTTGTCAGAGGCAGAAGAGGATGCTGGCCCCCAGGTCCTAACCCACTCCAGGTCCCAAAAGCTCTAAAAGGTTGTATCTTTATAGACACACCCCAGGTCCTCAAGTCAATAGGATTCTTGGCACCCAGGTCCTGTTAACCCACCCGGTCCCCCGCCCCCATGTCCCCAAGGCAAACCCTAAAGATAGTGGATGATTAGCTAAAAACCTTACTTGGTCGGTGCAAGTGATCTTCTTCGGTCTGCGCAGGTGAACTTCCACCCACGGAACACGCTAGTCACAAGTCACAAAATGCAGGCCGTGAGCATTTCAGCTTGCCAGCCGACCTCGATTTGAGCTTGCATCCCTACCGACGCTTGGCCTGTATATACTTCGCAGTCTGAGATCTGAATATGTATATAATTTGTGTATATATATATTTATAAATATGTATATATATATATACACGCAATTATGATCAATTATGTGCATATGTATACTGTATACTGTATACTGTATGCAGGTCATGCCAAAGGGCGTGTAAGTCTTAGGCATCGATCTCAATGCGCTCAATGCAGAACTGGCACAGCTGGTGAACTCGGAGAAGGGCCCTGTGTTCCTCGGCATAGGCGGGCTGCGGGTGCAGGGTGAAAGGATAAGATGTTCAGGAGAGAGAGTTCCATAGATTCGATAGATTCGATGCGATAGATGCGATGGATGCGATAGTGTGCTTTCTGATACTCGGCCATCTCTCCCACATTTCAAGTTGATAGACTGCAACTGTGAGCTTCATTGGGGGTTGGAAAGCTGCACGCGTGAGCAAATGACAGACGTGGTGCTGTTTCTTCTATGATCAAGAGTGATCTAGAGTACCTTTCATGAAGCAGTGAAGTACTGTAGTGTTTGGGTGTTAATTACCTGCAAATGGCACTTCCACTTGCTTGCATCATGGCGGTCAGGGGATGGAATATGCCCAGTCGCTGGTCTGCAATGGCAAAGTTGATCCATGTCGATCCGTTTGCTGGCAACGGGTTTTATGACACTGAGGCCACCAAAGCGACCGTCTTGTGTTTGTTGTGGCCGCTGGACGTTCCTCAGTCCACCGCAGAGAATGGTGCTGGCCCCAGCGAGTACAGCAACATACAGCAACACGAAATAATATCAAATCATGTTTGACTAGACCACTTTGACTATGTTGATCGAACGCTTGGCTCTTGGAACTGCCCCGGAAGTTGTCTTCAAAATCGACTGTATCGATTTTAGACAATCAATGAGTCATGCACTTTCCGACAATTCATATACATCACAAGATTCATCTGGACTTGGCCGGATGGAGAAAGAGAGACCAGAGACAGAAAAAAAATCCTGCCAGTGAGGTATCCCAGAAGTGGATCATTTCATGGCTATGCTGACGACGGCTCGGGGAGAAGCGCCAAGTCTTTTAACACGGCATTTCAGCCACGTCACAAGCTGCCACTGCGGGCATTGAAAGGCCAATGCAAAAAGGCAAGTGCGCATCACGGACTCATCGTCGAACGATGTGAAATTGCCGAGTCTATGCGCAATGAGATGTAGCCCCGGTCAATTATACTGCTGGGCTTGGGCCTTGGTTATAGAAGGACAAGACAGTTGGTTGAGATAATTGATTAATTGTGTGACATGAATGTCATGATGTGACATGATATGATTTTGACATGATATGATATGCACCCTTTTCTTCCCAATGTTTGTAGCAAAGCAAATGACACACACACACACATTCACACACACACATATATACATTATGTACTGTATATATGTATATGCGACATTCAGCATGGCCTCACCATTGGACCTTCCAACGCTCAAATCCCTCACCGCCCAGCTCTTGTCCTGCAAGCTGTGCCAGTGCCAGCTGTGCCAGGTTTGTGCCTGGTGGGGCGTTGGCTGAACTTCCGAGCGGAATGGAACGTCACGACCTGAGGGCACCGTTTTTCCCAGCTGCATGGAGGAAAATCTTGTGGCAATGTGGCACGATAGGGATAGCCACTGCTGCCCCTGCTCAGCCACCAAACTCAAGGGGGTTAATCAGTTGCTTCAACCGCAACTGATTGTTGTTTTTGCTCTTGTTGTTGCAGGCTTTTGGATTCTCATGACTCTCCATGTCATATCCCTTTGGATCCTTTGGTCCTTTGGCCCAAGACTCCATTGACCATGCCACTTACTGAGCTCCACGCTAGACTTCGCCATGGGGTGAGGCCACCATTCCCGTGGAAAAGAAGGCAGGTTGACCAGTCCCACTGGAGATCAGGAACATGATATGTACTAGTGAAAGGCATATTATATACACCCATGTGTTACAGTATGTTTATGTATGTATTACATAAATCATATTGCATGTGTTCGCTTGGCTATGTATATGCATGCCTAAATTATGTGCCCCCACACATGTGCACACACAGACACACACGCAAACACACACACAGATATTACACACATACAATAATCATTGATTGCATGTCACTTATGTGTGTCCTCAAGCTCATCCAGTTCAGGAGTTAATGGCAGAAAGCTCTGGGAGGAGACCCTCCCGGAAGGCACCATTTGTGGGCATATGGCCAGCCATTGTTGACTTAGGCAGGGAACCACTTGAAGTTGCTGCGCTGCAATCCAGGTCGATGATGATGATACCCCTAGCTTCTTGCGGAAGACCATAGCGGCGGCTGTGCGAGGCAATGAGGCTGGTTCCCCTCGTCTCGTCTAATGGCTTTCAGCGGATTTGGTGTGCAGATGAGTCCCTCGGGCAAGGCACGGCAAAAGTGGAAGCAACTGGAACGGAGTGCCAAGTCAAGCCTAGCGAATGTCGAGGAGGATGCCTCTCCAATAAGCAGGCGGCAGATTTAACGTTGGATGTTGATTGGTGGGTAGGGGGGCTATATGGCCTACCCCTAAAAACCAATTGCTAGGGGGTAATTAATAGTGAGGTAGTTGAAATGTCCCCCCTGCTGGAAACTTAGTCACCATCCCTCAGTCATGTACCTAGGTAGGGGTCTTTATTCTTTTGAATCTCC
>CAMXCT020000757.1:232500-260000 GCA_947184155.2 Cladocopium goreaui
GCAGGGTCTGTGAGCCAATTCCGCAGCTCCAAGGCAAATCTCCTGAAGAAGCGCATTGAGTTGTACGTTGAAAGCCTGCAAAAGAAGGGTGCGATGCCTGCAAAAAAGGACTCCGGATTTCACAACAAAAAAACAATATATATATATATATACATACACATAATTATAATTACTATATTCTATATATGGATGATTATGATACAATATTCCTTCTATCACCTCATCTCATATAGTTATCTTGGGCAACGATGCTGTCGCCTGCGTGGCACTTCCACTCAACTGGCAGCTGAGCAACTCCAGGAATGGTGGCAGATCAGACGACTCTTGGCCTTCGATGTCATGAGATTACAAGTGGTAGTAGAACTCTTGGAAGCTTCGTCGAGCGTCATATAGCAATCCCAGCCTTTTGTGGGGAACACATTTGAGTAGAATCCGGCACTGCATCTTTGAAGTGGGCTTATCTGCCTTTTGATGCCCTGTCACTCAGGACATTCTGCGGCCTCGAACACTTCGGCATGCAGCGATAAGGTTGGGAATAAGACAGAGGGTACAGCGGGCTTTCGTTCAGCAGTGGGTCGAGCACTCACAGGCTGGGGCGCTTTGGATGGTGTAGGATTTGTCACAAAAAAAGAAGCGACGAGGCTGTTTGCTCTTTTTGCTGGTTCCCAGTTTTCTTTTGGCCCTTGCTAGTGCAGGTTGCCAGAGTTATGACTAGTGGGAAGTCAATTCATCAGCCCGGGTCTGCCAGGCATCAAGTTGGCTCGGCGTTTCTCCGTAGGTGGTGGAGCCCTTCCAACTTCCCAGACTACGACCTTGCCAATATTTGGGGGCCCCGTGCAGCGCCGCCGTATGAGATGCTTGTCCAGAGTTTCGCTACGTGCTTTCCGTGTGCGGTTTCTTCAGTCATTTCGTGGCAACATGTGCCTGAACCCAGGTGACAGCATGCTGGTGGCTAACCTTTCTGAACGGATGGCACAGCGGCAAAGTTCAAAGTCCAGTCCATTTCCTAGAGCAAAAACACAGGTCATGCAATCCTTGGCCATCCTTGGCCTACATTTGACTTTGAGATCGATATCACATTAGAAGCATAATCACTGTTGGTCTGGCAAGAGCCTGCTGATTTCGTGTGGCTTCATGGGGTAGGACCAAGCTAAAGCTCCCAAGGCCAAGTGAGTATGCAATCCATCCAAGAACGAGATGGCCTTGCGCTGAGTTTGGCATGGAACGTCCTGCACTTGAACGCACTGGCAAAGTTGAAAGGGGATCAAAAAGGGTTGAGAAACAGTTATATAAAACAGATTGAAGATTGGTTGTATTGAAGTATACTTCTAACAGAAGCGGCAGAAAGCTGGAGGGAATTCACCCTTGGCCTATGCATCATCTCCACGGTCATGCCAACCCTGAATGTTTGAACTCTCCCTATAACATGATGTGACCTGGCAACGTTTCCCCCAACAATGCAACAGGAATCTCATATTAGTATACTTACACCAATTTAATATTCAATCATATTCATATACAATTATACACACACACACGTGTTTATAATATTATATAAATTATATATATATATTTATAATATTTATAATATATATTATATATATATATTTATTTATTCATTTACTTATTTATTTATTTATTCATTTACTTATCTATCTATCTATCTATCTATCTATCTCTATCTATCTATCTATCTATCTCTATCTATCTATCTATCTATCTATCTCTATCTATCTATCTATCTATCTATCTATGCGCATATGTTATGTGCACGATGTTGAAGTGGCTGCCATTTCGACTCAGGAGCCGATTCAGCAAGCGCCAGTTCGAGTTCCAGCTCAAGCTCCAGTGAAGTGCCACTCCCGATGAGTCCCCAGCGCTCTGAGGAGCCGGTAGACTCGGTAGACTTTCAGGCGATGCATTGAATCAAACAGAGATGGCAAGTAAACCTGGTACCATATATATATATATATATTACACATATATATATTATACATATATATATTTATACATATATATATAATTACACACACACATATATATATATATATCCGATCTACACTTATTTGAGTGTGTATGCGTTTGTATGCCTTTCCTGTCGTTCGTTTCTCCGTCAGAATCACGCCGCAATGATCCGCAATGTAGGCGAGTCACAGCATTCGAATCCTTCAAGCTGAAGCTGAGAACGAGACTGTGGCTGTTGCGCCTGTTTCGGGAGGCATTGCTCCAAGTTGCTCCAAGTTCTTGGCTATTCATTCGAGGGTGCTGACACTGCTTTTCAGTCATACCAAACAGAAGTTTGAGAAAGCACAGCATGAGGCGCGTCCGAGGATTTGCATGGCAGCATGGCCAAGAGTGTCTTGGCAAGGAAAACCAGCCACGTAAAGTGGTAACTTGCTTGAGTGACTTGAGTGCCTGTGAGAACAGAGAGAGATATATAGATAGATAGAGGGAGAGAGAGAGAGAGAGACACACACACACAAACAAGATGAGACCAGCGCACATCTACGCTCACTTTTGACATCTTTTGATTTGTGAAATGGTGCAGGGCTGGTGCACGACCTCTTGGTGCAAGAAGAAGAGGAGGTGAGTCTTCGGACTTTCTCTCCTGTCTCTCCTGCCAGTGCAGGTGCCTGCTTAGAGAAATTCACATTTGAAGAACGGTCGGACTTGATTCTGTCATTGTCAAATTACGACAGCCCCACATGACTGGCATCTTGAAAATGCACAGAGGCACGGTGAAGTTTGAGGATCTGGGAGAGGAGTTGAGCAACAAGGACAAGAAACATCCTTTCAGAATCTTTCAGACCCGTTGAGAGGTACAAGTCGTAGCTTTAATCTGTTGAATGGACCTATCTACTTCGCAGATAAATAGCAATCTACCACGATTCCCCTATATGCCTTTGTGCTCGTAGGTGTTTTACCTTTTTTAGGGGGTCATCAGTCACGTATGGTCTCCACTGTTGTCAAACATGTCTCCATTGTCTCATGCATTAGCAGCAATGCTTCTTCTTCTTCTTCGTCTTCTTCTTCTTCTTCTTCGTTTTCTTTTGATCCAGCAGATGCTGCTGAAAGAGTGAAAGAGTACATAGGTGTGAGGCTACAGATGATAGTTTGTTATATTTTTTGTTATCTACATTTAATTTGTTGCCATGTATTTTCGGAGTGTACGGTTCAGTGTCAGGAGATCTCTACACCTCCCGCCCCTCCAGCACCTTCACTTCCAAGCATTCAGAGATCCTTACATGTGCATGGCAGCTCTGTGGATGATGGGTCTCCAGTGCAGGACCTTCCGAATTGAAGCGGGATAGGTGTCGAAGAACCTTGAGAAAATTGACACCCCACATCAATTGCAGAGTGGCAGTCCAATGTCTCAAGTAGGTGTATCAAGGCAGCAGCAGATGCCAGTGGCCCTTCTTGCCGAAGCAAGGACAGCCCTTGCGGCCCTAGCCTCCCGAACGCAGAAATGGCAACCATCAAGCTTCCAGCAGCTACAAGGAGTGGCGAACCCGGTTCAGCAACAACGGTTTAACAACAGCAAAAACTAACCCAGCATTTGTAGTCGCTGAACCAGGTAACCAGGTGTTTTAACCTGTCGAACCGTAGTTGTCAAACCAGCCGTCGATCATCAGGGCTATTGCGTGCATGTGTGTGTGTGTGCGCGCGCGTGTGTGTGTGTGTAGCATCTGAACAGATGTAAAACTTCTTATTGGTTTTCACTACTTTGCAGGGGGACTGGAGCCGATTTGCCTATCCAGTCCAACGAAGCTATGGCATTTCGGTGGATGAGTGGTCTGATCAACCACTTGTACCTGCAAAACTCAGTTTGAACTGTTGACCAAGCTGTTACACTGCGTTGTTTCGACTCTACACGGTTGCCACAATCTGTATTGCATGCATCAGAACCTTCCTCAGATTTTCGCCGAAACTATATCGCCGACAGTATTATGATTTTTTGATATATTTTCGCCGAGATCATGTCGCCGATGAACCATGGGTCATTTTGGGAAACAATCGCCGAAACATTATTTGGGATTTCAACATGCTGGTCATCACTCTATGGACTCTGGTTTTAACTACGTTTGACAATATCGGATGCCCTACATCGTTTTCGAGAAGTACCTCATGCGGCTCTTTTACTCATTAAATAATTTAGACTGGTTTGCATGTTTCAGGATTCAGTTCCTGCCGGATCATATAATGATCCATTCTTGTCTAGTGTGATTTCCATGGTGGCTCCGACATGGTGCCATGGAGCCATTGGAGGCAACCCTTTTCAGGGTGAGTGTTGACAGACTTGAATTCTGAATTCACACATTTTAACTTAGTAATTCGTTTAAGTAGAGGGCAACAATCAGCCTTGCGGTTTATCAGCCATTTTGTGATTTCCTGCTGCTCCGGCTGTCCCAGGGACCCCAGTGATCTGATCTTTCAAGTGAAGCTGCTTCGAAATACCAGAAACTTCCTTTTATCACTGCAGCTTGCGCATTTGAAGTTCAACATGACATTCACGACAAAAGGCAACAGGCATGTCCTTTTCCTGCAGGTGTGGTCTCTTTGGTTTTTGGTGAGGTGAAACATATTGTGCATCTAATTCGTTGGAACTTGGAAGCTGTTTTATGCCATTGCGGCACGACTTGACCACGGTCCCGGTGCAGGGAATAATCGCACGATTTTGTAGGCAGTTAGGGACTGAATCCTGTATGTGGAGAAAATTTTACAATTGTTCACTTTTGTTTTGATCTACTGAAGCGATGCATCCGTGGACCACTCCGCCAACATCATGGCCTGTTCCACCGCAGCCTACGAACGCACCTTCGACGTGGCCGCAATCATCGCAGAACGTACATCTATTTGGACATCCTTCGGCCTTGCATCCTACATGGTCTTCTTCAGCTTCGATCATGCCGTCTACATCATCCCCAACATCGTTGCCGTTTACCTCATTGTCTCCGGCTCCTCATGCAGTACCAGGTCCACAGCTCGTACCCACCATGCCTGCGTCTTTGGCCTCCGAACCCACGATGGCGCACACCGCTCCTTCGACTTTCCCATCTCCTTCGGCACCCACCGCTCCACCTGCCTGGCCTTCTCCTCCGACTTCATCTCCTACGTCGACTCCACCACCTACATCGACTATGCCACCGACACCTTTGCCAAGTTCTCCTTACCCACCCCATCACATTCAACCTCCATTACAAACGGACGCATTGATGGTCTCTCCAGATGCACCTCCTCCACGGCCTCCTGCAGTTAAGGCAGCTCCCAGGCCTCGCTCTGACAAAAGAATGGATCGACCGCGCAGGCCAGCTTCAAAAGCCCCTCCTTCGACTACACCACCAGCACCCACGGCAGCACCTACGTCATCCGTGCCACCCGAACTGGTCGCATTGGGTTCCACTACACAGCAACTTGCGGAATCGGTTCGACTTATTCAAGCTCAGCAACAGGTGATCATGGATACTCAACGAGCCCAAGAACAACGTCAGCTACTTCTCCAACAAGACGGACCTCCACCGAACCCTATTCCACAAATACCACAACCTACCCCCGTGCCACCACTGTCAGCCACACCTCCACCCGCACCGAAAGCCAGACCTACCGAACCTGACGTTCCGGACCTTCGCATTGTTCAAGCCCCAGCCATTGCTCCTCCTCACCAACTACCAGCTCCATCATCCCCAACACGCCGACCAAGATCTAGGACTCCACGACCACGTTCCCATCGACCTTCTGTACATTCTCATCGCCACCGCTATTCTCCTCCACGTGCAGAGCGACCTCGTTCTCCTCTCCCTCGTCATCGATCATCCACGAAACCCGACAAGGGCCGCAGAACCCCATCTCCATACAGACGACGCTCCCCACCACGACGCCGCTCTCCTGTGGTTCCTCGACGTCATCGATCTCGCCCACGTCCACGTTCCGCGACACCACGTCACCGATCCAGAGGCCGTGAAGTCATACTTCGACCAGCTGCGAACCCATCGAATCCAAACTACATCCCCACTCCCGATGCTGATGACACCTGGGGTACATGAACGACAGCCATTACACCGACAACTACCACCACCACACTGCTCGACCCAACTCTCCTGCCGATCCACCGCCACCTGAACCAACTACCAACCCACCAGCCCACACTTCAGCACCACTCGGCGCGGTGTCCTTCCGAGTCCCGGACGGCGACAGTGAAAATTCTGAGGTTACAGATACAATTTCGCTCACCAAGTTTGACACGAATGACATCGACCTCGATGAAATGGTGGCGGCGGCCAATGACCCCCATAGGGTCCGTTGCCTGACTGAGCTTGGCCCCGATCATGTTGTTCCCCTACGCCAATCATTGACCCCGGCTATCTTGCAGCTCTTCAACCAATTTGTGGACGCGATGTTCGAACAGTTGGCTAAACCATACCGCACCGTCAACAACCATCGTATTTACATCAAAGCAAGCCAAGCCACCGTCAGGAATATTGCCAGGGCCTTTGCACAATCCGACTTACTGGACATCGAACTCGCAAGGCAAACACAAGCCTTCTACATCGAGCCAGAGAACTTGCTGACCATCACGGTTCCCACAGGATTGAAGAAGAAACCCATCTACCGTGGCGAACACATGGGCACCTACCTGATCTACCACAAAACGAGTTGGGAATCAGTTGCCAAAATTCTTGCGGAAGACTGCATCCGCCCGGCAACTTGGACAAAAAACGAAGCCGGCATACCGACTCAATACCCATGTTACGGGTTCTTCGGAATGTCCTCTGAGATCGCAGACATCGACAACCTACCCGGCTACGCCGTCAAGATCTGTACCTCTCAGCTCTACAAAATAGGCAAAGGACAAAACCCATCAGGCCTACTGGCCATATGCCGCTCACCCAAATGCATCCGTGCCCTAGCTGGAGGAAATGACCAAATCCAACGCTTGTGCAACCTTGCGGGCATCGCCAAGGGCAAAGACAATGCAACGGCTATGAACTCAAGCGCCGCATCTATATGCTACGTTGCCTCCACTCACACGGTTTTCCCGGGCTTGATCACACACCAGACTGCGGAGACCAATGCACCTTCGGAACCTCCTGATGATTCTGCACGTCCAGTACGACCTGACCCTTCTGCCGACGCCCCAGAACCTTCGGAGCCGCCCCCAGACGACTCTCGCAACACACCGAGCCACCGCGAGACCGCTGCCTCTGGCTCTCGGGACTATGCTCGCCGATCTTGGCACGACAATGCTTCTTGGGACAATTCCACCTACAGCCACCGAGATCGCCGATCCTCATACCAGGAAGACCACTCTCGTGACCAGCACCATGAAGGCCGACCTCGTTCTCGACATTCGACCCACTACTCTCGATCTCGTTGGTGAACTATTTACCCTTGAGAAGCACCGGAACTAGTATCGACTATTCTATGTCAGCGATACAGTGAGCCTAGTGGCCCCGCCCGATCATTTTGGAGTAACAATGCTTCTCCCGACATTCGGTATTGCCGCCACTTCTTCCTCAAAAGGTTTGTGAATCGCTGCTTGCTCATATTGTTGATCCTTTCGCCCGATTCGTTTTCACTTTCCGTTTCACACAATGGGACCACGTATTATGCTTCACACTTTTTCAATTTCACATTACCCTTGTCTCACCTCGACATTTTCCGCAGCTTTCATTCGGCAGTTCGAGCGCATTTTGACCTATTATTTCGTGACCCTCTCTACATCATGGCGTCCCAGGACCTGATCTCCCAATACAGCGCGGATATGAATGGAATTCCTCCTTCCCAGCCGGATCGCTCGCGCACACCACCACGTCATCAACATGGATGGCACCAAGCAGTACCGGCGTTCCGTGGCCCGATGCATTATGCCATGACGACCCATCGACCCTTGTGGAACCCATCCGGAATACCGCCTCCGCCACCTACGTCTCCATCGTTCCCAACACGCCCACCATGGACTTCACCTACGGCACCTTTCCCGCCCACGCCGCCTCCGAGCTCACAGACACCTCCCAACAACGCCAACTTTGCACCTCAACGTCACCCTTTTACACCGAGATCACCGAGACCTATGTCATCCCCAGGAGCAAGTTCCTCTGTCAACGAAGGATATACATGCAGACCAATTGAAATCCCACCAGTGGAGAACTGGAAACCGGATGTCGACTTCCACGACTCCAACAAAATCAATGGTTTGGACTTCCCTTCCAGAATCCGACAGAGCAGATTTTCAAGCTACAAGGACATTGAAGGGATGGATCCTTTACAAGTCCCACTCTGGAAGTTCTTGTACCAGGGCTTACACAATACTTGGCTTCGTCGAGTGGCATACGGAAGAGAAACCTTCGTCCTTCCTTTTGACAACATAGGCACTACAGTATTTGTGGCCGAATTGGTATCCCAACTACGCACCCGCAATGTAGACTTGGACAAACTTGCTACATTTCGAGCTCGTTCAGCAGGCCAATGTATCAACCAGAAGGAGGCCACCCAAAACATGGCCAAAGATGCTGCTCAACTTCTCCAATCTTGGCTCCCGACTCAACCTTCTGCTGACGTGGCAAGCCAACAACGCATTCTTGAACTGGAAGCAGAACTGGCCAAGGTCAAATCGGCCGCTACTACCTCACCAGCTACAGCACCTCCGGGCTCAACTCCGGCTACGACACCGATAGGACGTGCACTTCAAGGACAACCTGCCGCTTCTACGACCTTCGACCCCTCAACTCTGCTTATCTCTCCGGGCTCCGTGAACACTTGGCTCGTTGACAACCAACCCACATCATTGTCGGACACTCAATACACCAAGTGGTTGAAAGCCTTGAAGCTACCCCAGCCCAAACAGGATATCCTGGAGAAGAACTTGGAAAAGGTCAATGAATGGTGGCAAAACCAACCCGATGATGCTTCGAAAACTATCCAACGCGCAAGCGTGGCTATGGGTATCGACCCCTGCAAGCACAAGGGGGCCTCCACGGATGAAGTCGTCCTCAAGGTCATGACAGTGGCATTATTGATGCAATCCTGACTAGCAGCCTATTTGAAAGTACCTGGCTCAAAAGCAGCCAACATTATGCGAACTTTGGCCGTGGCTCATTCCTGTATCCTTGTTCTTGCACTATTGACTCCTCTCACGTTGTCCCCTTCTGTTGATGTCTTTTTTGCTTTTCGGATGCTTCAAACAGTATTGATGGGCCAATATGTGTTATTACACCCACGGGCAAATCCGAAACTCCAAGCCTTGCTCAAAGGCACTCCGATGCAGAGTATTTTCTTTTGCAGATCCTGGGATGACTTGTCAGTCGCCCTTCAATGTTTCAAGCACCCTCAGGCGGTGTATATTCGTTTCTGCCACATTGCTAATTTTCAACCTAAGTTTTATGTTGGTTCCACATCGTCGTTTGTTTTGGACCGCGAACACTCTCGCTATCGGAAATTTCTGCAAGTGCAACAACATAAATTCGTGCTGGCCGAAGTTGCCTTACGGTTTTGGTGCAGATTTGACAATTTCTGGATGTGGTCTGTTTTCCCGATCTACACCAATAAATCCAACTTTTGGGCCTTGGAACAGGCCTTAATTCAATTGTGGCAACCTCGATTGAACACCCCGTTCATTTACCAGTTTTTCAATTGCCGAAAGGGACTCATTGCACGTACCAAATTTTCCGCCTCTCGACAATTTGGAGCCTTTTCCTTGTGGCGGAAACTTCGCTGGCGATCTACACCTCATCATGTTCGACACGCTCTTCATAGTCCTCTTTTCCATCGACGAGTACAACTTTGGGAGATTATCCAGGATTTGGGCAGTAACTCCGTTCGACGCTTCCACATGGAAAAGAAACTACGATCCAACGAAATTGGAGTTCAAGGCTGCTACTTTATCCGACGTCTTGCCAACAACCTTGGAGAACCTCAAAGGTCGTACGCCGTCAATGCCATTGACCGAGCTCTGACCTTTTGGAAAGCCAAACGAGTCAGAAAACCGGTTCCTCTTCGTGCGCCTTGGCTACTATGCCCCAACTGGACTCGGGATCTTCGACGCCTACTCACCTCCCACGTTCATCAAACCCGACACTACAACACCACATTACAGACTCCTTCCACGGCGATTGTCTTCACAAAGTTCCCCTCGGTGATGGATAGCTTGTGCAATCACAAAGAAGCCGCTACCAAATGGGCTGACGGCGAAACCCCAAAGTGTGCCTGTGATGCCTTGCGACCTCATGCCCTTCATGGTCTTCAACCCGATCACCACCTGGTCCTCGACGGCGACAACCTACATTTCGATGATGGCCCACACACATCCATTGCGACTGGTTCGCTTCAAAACAAAATCTTCCCACCTTCCAAAGAAATCCAGACATCGCTTCGCAAGGCTCTGCGGACGTGGACTACCCGAAACTCACTCCCTTCCTTACAAAAGTCCCATATTGATGAGCTTTGGCATCGTTCTATTCAATCCCACTACCACACACTCAACAACCACATCACTCACAAAGACATCGGCCGCTTCAAACGTCTTTTTCCAGAAGCCGTCTTCCACAACGAGGACAAGCGAGCTACATCCTTACGAATCTACTGCCCCGTACTCTACTTCCAGTGCCTCACCACCACCTTCGCCGACCCGTTGGTATTTCGCAAATTGGAGCAAAGCCCGAGTGACATCATCGAGCGGACCATCGCCGAGATCAACCGCCATTTTGGTAAAGCATACCCATGGGCCCTTGGTGCTGGACGAGACCTGCCGAATGCCTATGTTCTACCCAAACGGAAGAAACAGTTCAAGGCTGGACGACCCATTGTCAGCTTCTTCACGGCACCTTTCCGACCTATGTTGAACTGCACTGCCAAGCTGATATACAACCTTCTACCCCAAGCGTTTCCCCACAACCTAGCAAAGGGTGATGTATTTGATCTCATCAAGCTCCTCAAGGACACTGACTTTGATTCGCTCCCCACTCCACGAATACACAACCAAGATCTTGCGGGCTTTTTCACAAGCATTGACACAGACCGCTTCGTCGCTAGCTGGCGACTGACCTTGCAGTTCCTCTCGACCCTCATGAATACCGACCCTGATGAGATCATCTCCGTGAAGGCAACTCCGGGCAACAACACAGGGGACGTAGTAAAAGGCCGCACATGCCGTACACTCAATGTGACCAGGAAGATCTTCATTCGGGACATTGAACGCATCATCCTCATGTCTTTGAAGATGACTCACTTCTCCATTGGCACCACGGTTTTTGAACAAATCCGAGGATCCCCTATGGGCTCCCCACTGAGTCCAGTTTTGTGCATGATGGTTGTTGCATTGTCTGAAGAAATCTGGTACAAAACCTACCGCACCACCCTTAGCAACATGGATCTCACAGCTCGCCTCCTTCGCTATGTGGACAACAGACTGTGCTTGTCGGACCCCAGCTGGGACTACGAAATTTGCTTCGCCAATTTCCTCCACCCGGAGTTCTACGGCCATCCTATCATTTTGGAAACGGAACCGGACCAGGAGTTCTTGGGCTTTTGTATCGAGTTCGAGCCCTTTGCCCTTCGCTACAGCCCTCCACGCGACTTCAACCAGGTCATGGCGCCATTCTCCGCATCACCTTTGGCCGTCCAACTTTCAGGCTTTGTTTCACGATTATTTCTGGTCGCCAAATGCGCGCACCCTGCACATGAACGAACACGAGGTTTTGCCGCATTGCACCGTTTGTACAGATCTGCAGGTTTTACCGAGTCCGATCTTTTCGCTGCCGCCAAGCCGATTCGTCAATACTTGCACGTTTCCTCATTGTGGTAAAATCCTGAACCGTCTTGCCGCGTGCGCTTACGTTTCATTACTCACACCTTGCGGAACGTTTCACCTATTTGGACCTTATTTGAATTTATTTGATCTCGGAATTGTGCTTTTCCAGCTGGCTTACCCTCAAACTCGGCTTCATTTACTTGTTGACCCATATTCGACGCATTGTCATGGCTTCCTCGCCTCCTACGACGTCAATTCCGATTCAAGAACCAGTGTTTCTTCAATTTCTTCATGATGTTCACCATGCTTACCTTCTACTACATCGAGCAATGGCGCTACTACCACCCACACTCATTCCCAACATCGAACCTACTCCTCTTCCCAGTACAGATGTATGGAATCAACCTGATGGGCTACGACCACATTATTCGGACCAGACCAACGCCTTCATTGACAATGCCCCCATCCCATCGCCGGATATGGCGGAGGAAGAGACACTTATGGATGAACTGGTGGAAACCCATCTCCCTGAGCCACACCAACATGTTGCTGCCCCGCCTCCTGATGTTTTACCTGCACCTTCGAAGCTTTCTACCAGAACACCATCACCGCCGAATCGCAAACAGAAAGCCAAATCCGCTCCAAAGGCGCCTGCCAAGCGTCGTCGCCGACGTGACCAATCCCGATCCCGCTCCTCGAGCCCACTGTCACTCTGGACCTCCGAAGACAAACAGAAACTACGCACTCTGAAGGCTGACGAGAAGTCTCGATTTTCATGGAAGGTGATCTCGACCAAGATGGGCAAGTCTGAGGAAGATGTTCGTTCTATGTGGAATAAGATCAAGGACAAACTTGGCTGACCAACGACATATGCGAACCAAACAAAAAAGGCAGTTTGCGGCACGGTATTACGGCTCCACCAACCAGTTGGCTTCCTTTTGGGAATTTTTTCTCCTTGTTAATCTTTAGAACCATGGGCGCTGTTGCACCATTGACTTTTGACACGTCGTATCACACAACCCGCCAGCCATTTATTATGTCTCTCCGCATTCACCTGGACCGCTATTGCCAACTGCGAGCTATGTCCCACGAGAGGATCTCACCTACACGACGCTCACGCTCTCCAACCAGGACGTCGTCTTCCGCTATGGGCTCTTCGTCATTTCAGCACCCACCCAACCGGTCTTCGCCTCCGACACCTCACCGACCGGTTATTTTCCAGTTGGACCTGAAGCCGATGCAACAACTGGCCGTGCGCAACCCTTATTACAACATCTTGACCCCCAAGGTCGCGGGCAACCTTTCTACGGCCACCTATGATAGCCTGTTCCAGACGTTCAAGGTGATCTACCCGGACTATGCTCGCAGTCATTTCGTCTCAGACCTCAAAACCGTAGTTACCGACACGTTGCTACAACGCTGGTCAATACACCTACCAGCGTCAGAGTTCTACATGATGATTGACACCGACCAAGGAGCTCAGATGCTTGACGACCTTCCTCATTCTCTTCTGGATGTTTTGAACTGGTTCTACCCGAGATGGAAAACTCATCAACATCTCGATGCTTTCACGACTCGTGAGTGTTCACCGTTGCTGCTGACACCCCATCCGGATGCACAAGACACAGGCTTTGCTGTACATGTTCAAGTGATTCCCCGTGGGCATCCATTCGTCACGGCCACCCGATACACTAAAGCTGCTGAGTGATTAGCTGTCTTGAAGGATCTCGGCAAGGCTCCCGCCTATGAGAAAAAAGACAACATTCGTTATGATGTCCACCACCACGGTTCTGAATTTCCCTTATGTAATCCTTTTCTCGTTTTCCATTGGGTGATGTTCGTTATTTATTCCTTCATCATTGACCTTCCCCACGGCTTTTTGGCTTCAGTTCAGTATTTCTCATTATCATACTCTTGTGATCGTACATGATGACTTCCAACACGGATGATCCTGCTCGATTGGTCTCACACCGTTCACCACCTACATCCACACATGGCCTTGTCTCACACCTGCCACCTGATGATCCTACCTCGGCATCCTATATTCCTCGTGCAGCGCGAATGATTCCGACCTCTACCACGGTCCACTCCGTCTTCATCAAGAAGCTGAGCTATCCTTTGTCTAACCGTTCAGATGAACTTTGGATCGTGGAAAGGACACTTGATGGTATTGAAACGTGGAAACCAGTGGAAACATTTCTGGAGAACATGCACCTCACCAACGACCAGGCGATCCTGCGTACCACAGCTAACCATTGGCGCCGATACTACGACGTACCAATTCAATCATCATCCTCCTCCCCTACGGCAACTGCTGTTCCCGTTTTACCACACCCTGAACACTCCAACGTCTATGTCTCCCAGCCGTACGAAGCGATACCGGACCACCTCCATATTTTGCAGTCATGCTGGGGACGCTCTGCCCAACACTCTCAAGGAACCACTACCTCTTTATATTGGCCACCTTGGCGGTCTACACCACCTTCTTCCCCACCGGCAACACTACAACGTACTGTACATCTCACTCACCCCGCTGTCCCTCCTCAACAAGTGCATGGTCCACTGGATGCGAACGATATTGACCCGATGGATATGTCGGACTCAAGTGTGTAATATACCACATTATTTGTCGGCAGGAAAAAGACCTGTGCTTCACCGTCTCTTTGTGTGACCATTTACTAGGTATTCCGTTTCCCTTCCATTTCCAACACTTTGAGCTTTATTCTGTGGTCATTCCAACCCATTTTGCAGCTTGGGCTTTTCGCTTTCTCCTCGATACTTCATATTTGACGCAATGGCTCGTTCTTCTCGGCCCAATCCATATCGCGCTACATCTACGATCGAGACACCGCTTGGTACACGAACCGTTGGATGGTTTGCTGGACATCGAGGCCTTCCTGGTGATGTGAACCCTCCTCCAAACAGACCTGTTCTTATCTTGGTTGACTTCTCTCCCCTACAGGCATTGATTCACCGAAGCGAACCTGACCGTGAACACTACATGGCTCTGGCGAACTCCAATTTTAGAAATGTCAGTGGCTACGAACTTGCAGCTCTGTTTACCTGGTCACGTCAGATGGAACCAGTTGAAGCCGGCCTCATCCCAATTGCCGAACTTCGCTTCTGTATCTCCAAAAGATTGAGGTCCCAATGGGACATCCAAATTGATCCCTCGAATCTGGAGTTTCGCTATTGCGACCTGGACGGTGATACATTCCAAGTTTCCAATGATATGACGATCTTGCAGCTTCTGGAGGCATACCGACCTGAATGGCGACTTCGGCAGTATAACTCCCGCGAATCCTCTTTCCTCATTCCGGGTACCAGACAGCCTTTCGTACTACGTCTGCAATGCTACAAAATTAGCTCCGGTGTGATCCTGCCCTGATACGCTAGCCTGCCAAAAAAAGACCATGCCACAGGGTTTTCAATTTTCCCTTGACACCTCACCAACATAAAGGATTCGTTGATTTCTACTTTATTTGACTTTGAGCTGTGGCTTCTCCGTCGCAATTGAACCACTTGATTGAGGACTGGACTTCACTTTTATCATTCTGGTGATTGTTATCATTTTCGGGATTGGCTTATATTTGCTATTCTTGATGCCTCAGCCGTTGTTGCACTACTTCTCGCATTTGTGACAGTTTCACCCATGGAACACAAACGAGACGCGACCGTGGCGGGCTTGTCTTGGCCTTCGAATCCTACCCGTGGACGCGCTCCTGCCAACCCAGTTCAAGTACCAGACGCCCAGACTTCTGCACTATGTCACTCAGGCCCTCCTGACACTACGACCAACCCTACGTCGGCACCTTTGGCAACTGACAGCACGGCTCCTGACACGGGTACTATGGCCTATTCTGATACATATTCAGGACCAGCACCTCCTTGCGTCCCGTTTCCGACGGAGTCAAGTTCTGCACACAACTATCTCCATCGTGCTCAATTCTCTTCTCGCGTGGTTCACCAGATCCAATTCAAGGTCATTACCCACTCCAACAACACCAGGGAGCTTTTCATTGAAGAAATCCCCTTGCTCGGGCATTCCCGATGTCGTGACCCTGAACACTACTTTTATGGTCTTTCGGGCAACTGGGAGTGGTCCCTGCGTACAGCGGACTATTGGCGACATCATTTCGAGATCCCCCCGTGTACACGGACACCATCCTTTTCACAATGTGCCCATTGAGACGACATCTCCTGCAGATGAACCGAGCCTAACCACCCGGCTCCATGAATTAGCCAAAGATCTATCTGACACCTTGAAGGCTGCTACGGCATCTGGGGAACTCGATCAGACTTGGGCGATGGTTGAACGCATGAGCTTCCACGATGCTATCGAAGTTCTTCTACAAGCTCCGAATTCCTCTTCTGACTGAGGTGATCGCCCGTTTGTACATTAGGTTATTACAGGTTCACTTTCACTGGTGTATTGCCGATTCCGCCAGCGAAGTTCTTCCAAAAATCCAACCTCGCTACATGCAAGGTGTGTGTGTGTACCATCTGAACAGATGTAAAACTTCTTATTGGTTTTCACTACTTTGCAGGGGGACTGGAGCCGATTTGCCTATCCAGTCCAACGAAGCTATGGCATTTCGGTGGATGAGTGGTCTGATCAACCACTTGTACCTGCAAAACTCAGTTTGAACTGTTGACCAAGCTGTTACACTGTGTTGTTTCGACTCTACACGGTTGCCACAATCTGTATTGCATGCATCAGAACCTTCCCCAGATTTTCGCCGAAACCATATCGCCGACAGTATTATGATTTTTTGATATATTTTCGCCGAGATCATGTCGCCGACGAACTTTGGGTCTTTTTGGGAAACAATCGCCGAAACATTATTTGGGATTTCAACATGCTGGTCAAAACTCTATGGACTCTGGTTTTAACTACGTTTGACAATATCGGATGCCCTACATCGTTTTCGAGAAGTACCTCATGCGGCTCTTTTACTCATCAAATAATTTAGACTGGTTTGCATGTTTCAGGATTCAGTTCCTGCCGGATCATATAATGATCCATTCTTGTCTAGTGTGTGACAAGGCTGTGTGTGAAAGCTGGTGTGCGACAAAGCTGTGTGTGAAAGATGGTGTGCGACAAAGTTGTGTGTGAAAGATGGTGTGTGACAGAGTTGTGTGTGAAAGATGGTGCGTGACAAAGTTGTGTGCGAAAGATGGTGCAGTGTATGACAAAGTTGTGTGTGTGAAAGATGGTGTGTGACAAAGTTGTGTGCGAAAGATGGTGTGTGACCAAGTTGTGTGTGACAAAGTTGTGTGTGAAAGAGAGTGTGTTTCAAAGTTGTGTGTGAAACATGGTGTGTGACAAAGTTGTGTGTGACAAAGTTGTGTGTGAAAAAGAGTGTGTTACAAAGTTGTGTGTGAAAGAGAGTGTGTGACAAAGTTGTGTGTGAAAGATGGTGTGTGACAAAGTTGTGTGTGTGAAAGATGGTGTGTGACAAAGTTGTGTGTGAAAGATGGTGTGTGACCAAGTTGTGTGTGTGAAAGATGGTGTGTGAAAGAGTGTGTTACAAAGTTGTGTGTGAAACATGGTGTGTGACAAAGTTGTGTGTGAAAGATGATGTGTGACCAAGTTGCGTGTGACAAAGTTGTGTGTGAAAGAGAGTGTGTTACAAAGTTGTGTGTGAAACATGGTGTGTGACAAAGTTGTGTGTGAAAGATGGTGTGTGACCAAGTTGTGTGTGTGAAAAAGAGTGTGTTACAAAGTTGTGTGTGAAAGAGAGTGTGTGACAAAGTTGTGTGTGAAAGAGAGTGTGTTACAGAGTTGTGTGTGAAAGCTGGTGTGTGACAAAGTTGTGTGTGAAAGATGGTGTGTGACCAAGTTGTGTGTGACAAAGTTGTGTATGAAAGAGAGTGTGTTACAAAGTTGTGTGTGAAACATGGTGTGTGACAAAGTTGTGTGTGAAAGATGGTGTGTGACCAAGTTGTGTGTGTGAAACATGGTGTGTGACAAAGAGGGATGTGACAAGTTTTGTGTGAATGAAAGACGGTGTGAGACACAAAGCTGAGGGAGGCGCGGAAGCCGCGGGGCGGCGGGGCGGAGGCGGGACGGGATACAGAATCAAATGCAAGAACCCCACACAAAGATGTGGGGAACAAAGCAGAAACAGTTTGCAGACATTTGAGACATAGAATATGACGTAGAATTTGACATAGACCCTGAAAGATGAAAGAGGTAAAAGAGGCATATTACATGAGATTCATATCAGGCATCAGAATATAGGCCAGCATACATTTACTACAGTTTGAACATTGTTTGAACATGTTGAATTAATTGGCATCATGAGTGACTTTATAAATGTGTTTGCTCTGAATTGATGGCAGTTCTCAATCCCAGTTTCAGCCCAGCTTAGTCATGCGGAGGACGAGGAGTTCATTGACCTACCACGACTGGAGGAGACTCGCCAGCAAAGGAGAAAGCAAAGTAAAATAAGGACAAAATAGGACAAATACTTCAAGAAAGAAACTATCAATAGCTATCTCATGTTATCTTGGAGTGAACATTATTTAAAAGAACGAATACAAGTTCAAACAAAGAATATCTATATATCACAAAATACACAAAAACTGTCCCAGGCTTCTGAACAAGTGTGCTGGTTCTGTATGAAACGAACGCCGAGGAAATCTCCATGTTTATTGTTTCATACAGAGATTTCTTATTTGTCTGGTACGTCTGATACGTGAAGGCCCGTGAATGGTGCATTTTCCTGTGTGACCACTGTTTGAATATGTTTGATTTTTTTTTGAATCATTCTGAATTTCTGGATCCACACAGAGCTGGGGGTTTTCAATGGCACTGGAGACTCACATGCTCCCAAGACTCCCAAGAACCTGACAGGAAATGAAGAAAGACGCCTGAACATTTCGCTTTGGATGTGGGTTTGTCCTCTGATGTGGTGCGGTATCGAACATGTAATATGTTGGTGTTTGATACATACATACATAAATCAAAGAAGCGTTTGCGCATGTTTTCAAACCAATCTTGGGCATTTTCCCTGAAGAAAGGGGCAGAGGCGATGCTTATGTGCGGAACTACAGTCTTGTCACAAAGAACTGACAGGTTGGTGAGACTCAAAGAGAGACTTACTATAGGCTGAACGTCATGCAAAGACCAAGCGCCGGAGAAAAAGACAGCGACAAGATGTGACAAGATGTGACATAAAAGTACAAGACCGGACAAGCAGTGAGATCAGTGAGATCAGTGAGCATCGAGCCGGGTTGTGCATTGTTGTGCAATGTTGTGGGTGCCAGAAATTGTGGTGCAAGTCTTGGCTCAGTTGCGCTGCAGGATTTGACCTCCACTTTCTCCAATACACCAATCAAGACAGATAAGACAGATTCACAAGAGTTATTCCATGTTATTTCACCGTTTGATTCCAATATATATATATATATAATTAATATTATAAATTACTGTAGATACATATATTATATATATATATTCCATTGATTTCCAATGTTAAATTGTCCGTTCCAAGGTGGCCAGGTTGTGACATCAACCTGCACAGTCTTAACACAGTCTTAAATATCTTAAATCTTAAGACTACTTAAGGCCCTACTTAAGACATCTTCAGACCAAAGCCTCCGAAAGCTACTTTATTTCTTTCACCGCAGGTTTGGTTGTAATGAGTACTAACTATGAAGGTACAGTATCGGCTAATCAAACTTGTCCGTTCAACAGTCAGCCTGGCATTGTACTCATAAGCATTGGAACATATTGGCACCAAGCAGGTGTAAAGACTTACCAATGACGACAGCCACCGACAGCCACTATTCACTATGCCATGCCAAGACATGCCACTATAGTTCAGCATAGCACTACCTGGCACGACAACATACGACAACATACGACAACAGTCAAAGCTAAATACAGCTAACATGATCTAAGATGCTGCTTGGGGAGCAGCTTGACAGAGACAGAGACCCATTCGTTTTTGAAGATCTTTTGCCGACCAGCCAAACCAAACCAACCAACATGAACCAACCTCATCCAATTGCAAAACCAACATCAGCCAACACATATCAACACCAAACGCATGCAATCGAACAATAATCGCTTTATTACTGTGTTTATGCACTATATTTGATTCCACATGTCTGTCGATGCGGTGATCTTATCTTTGTATGATCGCGTTTGTATGGCAGATTATGGCAGTATTTCGCTGTTTTGTTTCTGTTGCTTGTGGTGGCCACGGTGGCCCTGTCAGTGTTGCTATGGATCCCAAGGCTCAACGGAAAAGGGCTGCTGTTGCAAACCCCTCCATCGTTTGCTCCGATTTACCGTCCATGAAATCCGGTTAGCAAAGTCTCACGATGTCGCCGTCAAAGAGACCGGCTGCGAGCAAGTGGAGTTTAGAAGCAAAATGGAGGCGTCAGCAGCACTGAGGCCCCATGCAAGCTTGTTCCCAGGCACACTGCACAAGGAGAACAGGGGTGGCGGCACCATTGTCTTGTTGAGATTTTGGCATGCCCACAAGTAACACAAGTACATAACGACTCGGGGGCGTCGGGTGCTCAAGTACATGGTCAGCACATGTCAGCACTAGTTGCCAGTCACAGCTAGTTCGTCTAGCTTCGTGTGCTGCTTGCACTGTGCTCACTGCCACGGCACTGCTACGACACTGCTACGGCTGAAAGACCATACGCAGCAGTAGCCAGCACAGCACAGCACCATGGAGGAGAAGTGGCCACTTTGGAAGCTGGTCTTGATTGCATTGCCGCAGGTGAGCGTCCAAGTCTTGTGGTGTTTCATTGGGCCAAACAGTGCTTCCTACATGCGACACCTTGGCCTCACGGACTCCCTTGCCACCTTGAACAACATTGCGGGACCGATTACGGGATTCTTCACGGGGCCAATTGTTGGAGCCACTTCCGACAATCTCACCTCTCGTTTCGGGCGGCGGCGCCCTGTGATCCTTGCTGGCCTCATCTCAGTGTGCATTGCGGGGACATTGTTTTCCACGAGTGAGTATTTCATGCCAGAAGGCAAGGCCGTCTACTTCGCTGCTCCCATGTATTGGGTCCTAGATGTGACCATCAATGTCTTGCAAACTCCTCACAGGGCCCTAGTTGCTGACCTGGCAACCGAAGAACAACAAATTCCTATGCAGGTTGCGTTCGTCGTTTTGATGTCGATCGGGAACTTTATGGCTTTTTCCATCATGAAGATCTACAAGTGCCCTGTGCATGTTTGAGTGAGTGCAGACATTATGGACGGACAAAGACGCTCATAGTGGCTTATCTGTTTGTGCTCTCGTTTTCAGGTCAGACGTGGAATGTAGAGGGGCTGCCATATGAATCTTAACGGAGACCCTTCCCAAAAAAGTCCTGGCTGGAGCATGCTGTAGCCAGCAGTTCTGACGCTTGCATGAGAATCTTATATTATATCGTGTTATATCATATTATCAAAGGAAGTTGGGAAGCAATACTTCCGTGTTACGGACAAATAGAATTCTGAGACTTGAAATGATGAAGGGTGGTGCGCGATTGAGACTTGACCTCGATGAAGGGTGGTGTGAGACTTTACATGACATAACAATACATCACATTGAGACTTGACCTTGATGAAGGGTGGTGTGAGACTTTTCATGACATAACAATACATCACATTGAGACTTGACCTTGAGGAAGGGTGGTGTGAGACTTTACATGAAGGGTGGTGTGAGAGTACATCACATTGAGACTTGATCTTGATGAAGGGTGGTGTGAGACTTTTCATGACATAACAATACATCACATTGAGACTTGACCTTGAGGAAGGGTGGTGTGAGACTTTACATGAAGGGTGGTGTGAGAGGTACATCACATTGAGACTTGATCTTGATGAAGGGTGGTGTGAGACTTTTCATGACATAACAATACATCACATTGAGACTTGACCTTGATGAAGGGTGGTGTGAGACTTTACATGAAGGGTGGTGTGAGAGTACATCACATTGAGACTTGATCTTGATGAAGGGTGGTGTGAGACTTTTCATGACATAACAATACATCACATTGAGACTTGACCTTGAGGAAGGGTGGTGTGAGACTTTTACATGACATAACAATACATCACATTGAGACTTGACCTTGATGAAGTGTGGTGTGAGGGAAGTGTTGAGGAATTGGAATGGCTGCATGATGTTACATGTCGTGTGTTGTGGGGAGGAAGCCGGAGCACGAAACCGTGTGTTTTTCCGTGTAAAGTGGCTGCAGCCGGCGATGAAAGGTACCTCGTCTGTGCGGCGGGTGCGGCTGCGGTCGGTTTATCGTTTTTTTTTGCCGCAGTGTAACGGTGGCTTCAAGCTGCTTTGGGTGTGCTTGTGTGTGCGTAGTTATAGGGTGTTTTGGAATCTGTGCTTGCAGATCGCATTGGAATGGCTGCATGATGTTGCAAGGGTCTGTTTTCGGGAGGAAGCCGGAGCACGAAACCTTGCGTTTTTCCGTGTAAAGTGGCTGCAGCCGGCGATGAGAGGTACCTCGTCTGTGCGGCGGGTGCGGCTGCGGTCGGTTTGCCTTTTTTTTTTGCCGCATTGTAACTGTGGCTTCAAGCTGCTTTGGGTGTGCTTGTGTGTGCGTAGTTATAGGGCGTTTTGGAATCCGTGCTTGCAGATCGCATTGGAATGGCTGCATGATGTTGCAAGGGCTCTGTTTTGGGGAGGAAGCCGGAGCACGAAACCTTGTGTTTTTCCGTGTAAAGTGGCTGCAGCCGGCGATGAAAGGTACCTCGTCTGTGCGGCGGTTGCGGCTGCGGTCGGTTTGTCGTTTTTTTTGCCGCAGTGTAACGGTGGCTTGAAGCTGCTTTGGGTGTGCTTCTGTGTGCGTAGTTGTAGGGTGTTTTGGAATCTGTGGTTGCAGATCCCATTGGAATGGCTGCATGATGTTGCAAGGGCTCTGTTTTGGGGAGGAAGCCGGAGCACGAAACCTTGTGTTTTTCCGTGCAAAGTGGCTGCAGCCGGCGATGAAAGGTACCTCGTCTGTGCGGCGGGTGCGGCTGCGGTCGGTTTGCCTTTTTTTTTGCCGCATTGTAACGGTGGCTTCAAGCTGCTTTGGGTGTGCTTGTGTGTGCGTGGTTATAGGGTGTTTTGGAATCTGTGCTTGCAGATCGCATTGGAATGGCTGCATGATGTTGCAAGGGCTATGTTTTGGGGAGGAAGCCGGAGCACGAAACCTTGTGTTTTTCCGTGTAAAGTGGCTGCAGCCGGCGATGAAAGGTACCTCGTCTGTGCGGCGGGTGTGCGGTCGGTTTGCCTTTTTTTTTGCCGCATTGTAAAAGTGGCTTCAAGCTGCTTTGGGTGTGCTTGTGTGTGCGTACTTATATAGGGTGTTTTGGAATCTGTGGTTGCAGATCGCATTGGGCTGGCTGCATGATGTTGCAAGGGCTCTGTGTTGGGGAGGAAGCCGGAGCACGAAACCTTGTGTTTTTCCGTGTAAAGTGGCTGCAGCCGGCGATGAAAGGTACCTCGTCTGTGCGGCGGGTGCGGCTGCCGTCGGTTTGCCTTTTTTTTTGCCGCATTGTAACAGTGGCTTCAAGCTGCTTTGGGTGTGCTTGTGTGTGCGTAGTTATAGGGTGTTTTGGAATCTGTGCTTGCAGATCGCATTGGAATGGCTGCATGATGTTGCAAGGGCTCTGTTTTGGGGAGGAAGCCAGAGCACGAAACCTTGCGTTTTTCCGTGTAAAGTGGCTGCAGCCGGCGATGAAAGGTACCTCGTCTGTGCGGCGGGTGCGGTGCGGCTGCCGTCGGTTTGCCTTTTTTTTTTGCCGCATTGTAACGGTGGCTTCAAGCTGCTTTGGGTGTGCTTGTGTGTGCGTAGTTATAGGGCGTTTTGGAATCTAAGCTCTCCAGCCTTTCGTGCCAGTGCGGGCCGAAAAAGCTGCCAAAAGCCTGGACCAAGTGTAGCGCAGATAAAAAAGCATCTGTTGACCTTGGACTGCGTGAATCTCCTTGACAGGTAACAACTAACTACACCATGTTTACACTTGCCGTTGCGATTTGATGCAATGCATCAACGCTTGGCATTAATGACCTCAATATTGTAAATATTTTATGGTCTACACCTTTTGGCATGCAGAAGAATCGACATGAGTTACGCTCAAAACCTTGCTGACGTGCAGAAGCGCCGAGATAAGTTGAAAGTAGCTCCAACGCATGAGAAAGTCTGAGCTGCGCTCAGATGACATGAAAATAGCCAAGAAGAACGTAGCTGACATATGGGAAGACATGAAACCAGATGAAAAAAGCTCAGATGTGAAGTGTGAAGGGCGCAATGTGATGTGTGAGGAAAGTGCTTGCTTGACGTTGCATTGCACCGGGGACGCGCGCAGGTCATGTTCTTGGACAGCAACACTGCAACAGCTTCGCACAAAGCACGCACGCACGGGCCTGGCTGGCGCACTGCGCATGCAAGTTCCTTTGTAGTAGTACTGGGAAGAGATTCATAAAAGCTTAGATGACATATGAGAAGAGCTGAGCTGGGATAAGGTGAGAAGAGCTCAGATGAGATGAAGTGTGGGGCGTGAAGAGTGCAGTGTGAAGTGTGGGGCGTGAAGAGTGCAGTGTGGAGCGTGAAGTGTGAAGTTTGGAGTGTGAAGAGTGCGTGGAGAAAGGGCGTGAAGAGTGCAGTGCGAAGTGTGGAATGTGAAGCGTGAAGTGTGGACTGTGAAGTTCGAAGTTTGGAGTGCGAAGAGTGCAGTGTGAAGTGTGAAGTGTGAAGTGTGGAGTCTTAAGAGTACAGTGTGAAGTGAAGTGTTGACTGCGAAGGGTGCAGTGTGAAGAGCGCAGTGTGAAGTGTGAAGACTGTCAAGTGTGAAGTGTGACGTGGAGCTTCAAATGTGACATGTGAAACAAGACACCAGTTTCGCAGAGTGCACGCACGCACGGGCTTGGCTGGCGCACGGCGCATGCAAGTTCTATAGATGAGAAAGGTCTTATATATATATCTCTTTAAGGCAACTTCCGCCCCGCCTCGTGCGGGTACTACTGGTATTGTATTGCATGTTTTTAATACATATATATGTATATTAATATCACGTTATTTCATTTGTTTATATATATATATATATTTAATTCTAATATAGTTTTTACTTATTATATATATATATAATACTATGGTTGTTTTTTCTGTATTTATATAAATAGACTTTATTTTAAATACATATATACCGGGTTGGAATAACAATCCATTGTCTCTAACCATAGTTTTTCAACATTTTCATAAACTCTAACCAACTATAGATAGATAGATAAATAGATAGATAGATAGATAGTTAGTTTGTTAGTTAGATACATGGATGGATAGGATAGATGGATAGATGGATAGATGGATAGATGGATGGATAGATAGATAGATAGATAGACAGATAGACAGATAGATAGATAAATAGATAGATAGGTAGATAGATAGATAGAGAGAGAGAGATATAGAGATAGAGATAGAGATAATAATAGAGATAGTTATAGAGATAGAGATAGACATAGATATAGGTAGAGAGATAGATATAATTACAGCATATATATATATACACACAATCCCATACGAGCTGGACACCCCTGGAACCATCCCACCAAGGAGACTCTTCCCGTTGTCACCGTTGCCCCCATGGCCACCCCGGCGCCCACCACCACGGGCCGCCAGCTGGGTGGCGCCACAAAATTTGCGGAGGAGCGCTGGAGGCTGCAGGAACGGATGCCGCCCTCGGTGTCCTTGGAATCTTGGGAGAAAAGATGACATTTGCCATCACCAATAGGGATTTAACCATCCGGGGGGGATTCATGGAATTTATCCTCTGGTAAGCATACCAAAAAACGATGGAACATCACCTTTTTTTGGGGTAAATCAACTATTTCTATGGGCCATTTTCAATAGCTATGTTAAATTACCAGAGGGTAGCCATCAGCAATAGGGTTTTCACAGTCCATAGCTTGGACCCCACCTCATATGCTTATATAGTTTTTCGAACAAACAAAAGGGATGATTGCGATGTCGAGCATATAAAGGTGGGAGGAGTGAAAAAAACCATCAACCAGCTGGAGGTTTGGGAGATTTTTACCATGAAAAGGTAGGATGTTTACAATGTAAAACGTGTCAGTTGCTATTTCAAACACATTGATTTACCGTAGCTATCAGAGATTTTTGGGGGTTGATCGTAATCCATTAATCATGGGGCTGTCCATTCTACCAGCCATTGTTGTGGGATGCTCATACAATAGTTTTCAAACATTTGGAAGCATAACTTACCACATTTCACACTATTTTGTTAGTAGGATTTTACTTTTATCTCTTGTTGGGTCATCATCGGGAATTTCATTTTTGGGTGGACCTGCCAGTTTTTGATACTGTTCAGGTTGGATTTTGGATGGTTTTCCAGTTTTTGTTGAAAAAATAAGTTTTACTTGAATGAAAAGAACCAAAGATAAGAGTCTTCAGAGGGTGTTTGAGCGACCAAAAAAAATATGTTGTTGGCAAGAATTGAGGATTTGACTTGTACAAATATACAATTGGAATTCAAACTACGAACCCGCGGCATCAAGCAAATCAAGCACTCGAAACCCCCACCATCAAACCTTTAGATTTTTGGAACTGAATCAGAGATGATGGCTTAGGGATAGGTTTCCAGTATGGTTACGTGGCATTTTTTTATATATATAATGAAACCAGAATAGGCAATCGACCTGAACATGTTTCTGTGGGAAAAAAATGGTTGGTGAGTGTGCGAATCTGTCACCTACATTGGCCATGGATTAGCAACCCAATTATCCCACCCTTGGCACACTGAGAATCTCATCTATCTCCTCCTCATCCTGTTGGTTCTAAATGTGGAGATCGTGGTTCCCACCGCCTATCAGTACGCCATGCGCCTGGGAGCCTCCGAAAGTTTCTGGGTTGGAAGATCGCTCAAGGGTCTAGGACTTGATGTCTCTATGGTTGGTATAGGTTCCCCAAGGTTATGCATTTAATCAGCATGGTTGCTATACAACAAGCCCTATCGTAGATCTTTATTCACCCTAGGACTCCATGTCCCTCTATATCAGGAACCACCCTGGTTACCTAAAAATTAGGTTACCAGGGCCACAGCCAGGAACCGTGAGGAGGTAGGCTCTTCTGTGGCTCCAGGATCATGGATTCCCCAATTATGTTCAATATTATCGCTATAATTGAGACATGATGTGGTCGATTTCATCAAGTCAATCCATGTGTATATATTTTGTAAAATTATATAGTTATAGTGATAAATATTTGATATCCCAACCATGACAAGAAATCAACATATTCTCAATAATGTATGATGACCGTAAAATGTTGAATGTTCACTTGATATCAAGCGTTGATGACACCCATTAGCCATGAAGAGAATTCTGGCGCGCGCACGCCACGAGAAATTGAAAGGTGCCGCCCCCCTCCTTGCTCCCAAGTTGCCGTCAGCTTTTCACATTTTGCACCCTTCTGAATGGATCAGCTGAGACTTGGAAACTTGGAGCAGCCGTTCAGATCCTGTTTCAAGAAGGCCTGTGTGGCAAACTGCCACCATTCCTGATGCAACGCCATCCCCAACCCCTGGTGCCACGCCAGCCCCACCAACTGCAGAAGTTGCAAAGAGCACTGCCCCCACTCCTGCGATGCCATCCCCAACTCAAGTTGCGAAGAGCACTGCCCCCACTCCTGCGATGCCATCCCCAACTCAAGTTGCAAAGAGCACTCCCCCCACTCCTGCGATGCCATGCCCAACTCCCACCAACTGCAGAAGTAGCAAAGA
>CAMXCT020000757.1:267500-271394 GCA_947184155.2 Cladocopium goreaui
ACACCTCCACATGGAGAACAATGACGGAGCGCGTACTTTCCCATGGCTGAATGCCAAAGCCTACAACGCTCGTGTTATACTGGCTGGGTTGGCTGCCACTAGCTTGCATTTTTTAATGGGAATTCTCCTACATATTTTTGCCATATGATATCAGGTTCCCCAACCCTGTCCAAATGTGCCACCCCAGGCAGGGCTGAGTCAGGGGCAAAGCCAAATGCTTTCGCAGATCGAAGGTGGGTCGGCCCATGCATGGGCAGACCGCAAGCAGTTGTGGGGCGCAGGGATTGCTGCTGTGTTCCCTGTTTGCAACCATCATCATTTTTTGAGGAATCCTGAAACATTTTTCCGTGATCATGATGATTATTGATTTTCTTTATCCTGCTGAATACAGGTGCAGCTGGGCTGAATGGCAAAGGCTGTCAGAACTTTATCCGCGCTACTTGAATGATGCTCAAGCGAACCACCTTCACGATCTTGGGATGCAATGCATTCACTTGTACAATTTCAGCGCTGCCGTGGCGGCCACCCAGGGTCAACTTCGTTGGCTAATATTGCCAAAACTACATATTTTTCACCATATGATTTTGGATTTGCCTGTGAACTTTCAGAATGTTCGGCCATTTCACTGTTTTAGTGGAGAGGATTACATGGAGTTCCTCAAACAAGTTTGTCTTTCTACCTGCACAGCTTCGAACATGGAGAAGCGAGTGCTCAAGCGGGCTTTGTTGAAATGCATGGCACAATGCCACACTAGCATTTCAGCTTTGAAGTGATCCATCTAGGGGTGAATGGATAAAAAAGTGAGAAGGCAATCATTAAGATCAACTTGATTTTTGTGGTTCCCAAATCCTGGTTCCTCGCCAGGCCCTCAGTTCAGATGGAACCAGTCGCTGGGGGCTGGTTACCTATTATACAGGTATCCAGGAGGGCTAGGGTCATATATATATATATATATATAAATATATATATATATATAATATACACACATATATATATATATATTTAAATGTCATGTGCTGGCTGGCGGCATTTTTTATTGTTGTTTTTCGAAGTCATCCATACATTTTTTCCGGGGAGAAGATTCATTACTGCCCGTGATCAATGTTCACCCGAGGTGATGACTTTGAGATGTTTTCCCCTTAGTTGCCTCCGCAACTCCCAGTCTGATAATGGGAAAACTAAAGCAGACAATCCAACAAAAAGTGGCTTAAGATCCCTGAAAGTCACCCAGGCTTTAGCGGATTGGTCATCGCCCAGACACCTTGGTTCCAGGGCATCATCGGGGTGCCTCTGAACTATGTCATGTTGAGGCGAACGGTTGACACCCTTGGGATCTGAAGGCTACGGTTTAGAAAGGGGAGAGCCGGACGGGGACTCAGTGCCAAAAGAATCATTCTTGACAGAAAACCTTATCCGTACGGATGAAAATTGAAGATGGGAAATTGAAGAGGATTTTCGAGTTTTTATGACCTATGATCATGAAGATTTAAAGCTGTAAGCCTTGACTCGTTCTTCAAATTAGTGATGGAGCCTGGTATTCATCATCATGTACTATCCCCTGTAGGCTGTAGTGTTCAACTGATCAGAGACATACAATTACCTGACTTGATTCTTACCATGCAAATCCGGCAACTTGTCAATGAAAGGAATGAAGACAGTACATTAATTTGCCCCAAAACGATTGCATAGCTCCTTGAAAAGCGATTCATAAAGGGGAAGTAGACGTTTATCAACGTGACGATTAATGCCCTCAAAATCAGGGTCCTACTGCTCTTGCACGGTGGCACCCCTGGTACGTGCAGCCCTGCGTCAGTCGAAACGTCTCAATGAAGAGCATGATCATCATCATGGTGGCTGCCTGGTTGCATGGGGCGCGCTCGGACGGTCACTCCTGGAACATGGTTTGCAATGTATAGAGGGATGTCCCTTGATACAAGTTGTATCCAGCTGCAACGTTTTCCAACACACTTACTTGCCACGTGTCAAATTCAGGGATCACCCTTGTGGCATGGCACATGGGACTGCAATCATTTGGCCTGTGAATGTGCTGATGTTTAAGTGCCATGCATGCACAAATGATCCAGCACCACTGAAAATCACCTTTTTGTGGCAATTGTCCACGCTTAAGCTTTGTCACACGTATAGTCGGCTCATCAACCATCATTTCCCTTATAGTGAGTGACATCCACCAAAACCAAAACACCCAAAAACACCAAAAGCGGGCTATCCCATATCAGAAACTCCAATCTTTTACCATCTTACAGCATACCCTACTGTAAATGTTTACATAAACCCACCATTTGTACATCATCTTCCTAGGGAAAACCTATGGGTTTTCCACCGGGTTTTGTATGTTTTAGGGTACAGTTTGTACCACTTTTTCTCCCCACTTCCAGGAGACCCACCTCCCAAGGCGGGCTCGCTGGTGGGCAACGTGCTCTACGCCCTGGCGGGTCTGATGCACTCGAAGGTCGCCATCCTGGCATCACGAACGATGATCGGTGAACTGGACACGCATGGGGGTGGCACGTGTCCTTCAATGGATTGATTTTCTAGGGACATGTTTAACCGGAACGCCCCATATTGAATGGGAAAATCTTTGGTTTCCGGTCAAGATTTCCCTCAAACCAATCCATGTTTGGGTGTGTTATAAACATTTCCCGATGGTTATATCATAAAAACATATATACATCATAATTATATCATATACTATGTAAACCATCACAAACGTCATGATTTTGATGTTTGGTGTCTTACAGTAAAAATTGAAACCTAGGTGTTTATAATCATAGGTAGTTGGATATGTCATAATATATAATCATATGGCATGTTGTTTCAACACTTTATTATTTTGTTTAACGTATATAGTAGGTATGAAAACACAATGAAAAGCAGTAACTTCATATTGATGTAAACAAAAAGACACATGAAAAAAAACTATATGATTATGTGGTGTGGATGAGAATGTACAAGTGCGTTTTGGCATTATTATCAATAAATATATATATATATATATATTATGTTTATATGACGTGTGTGGGAGTTTTATTGCAAAAAAATATCAAAACACAGAAGGATTGGGTCACCGTTGAATGGTTGAACAGTGATGTTGGAGTGTTATTGGAATAGGTCTTGGTCAGATGGAATGTCGTGTTGGTGTTGCACGTCTTGGGTATTGGAAAATGGTGGGGCTTGCCATGGTCATTTTGGTTGAGAATCCGGCATCCGCAGCCACTGAGGTATTTGCCAGTGCCAATTGGCTGGGCCAATCTACATTGCCAGGGCGGTTGGCGTCAAGAAACGCACCAAGGTGGGCCCATGGGTTGGAGTTGGAGAGGATTTGTTGCAGAGTTCGTCATGGTTTGTCTAAAAAATTGAGAAATGATGACAAGCCAGTTGATTGTTTGCAGTTGGTTTTACTTTTATTTGATGGATTTTAAGGGTTTTGCCCAACAATTTCAGGTTCCAAAGGCTTAAATGATAAATGGACACAGAACTGGCGCTTCAACACTGAAAAGTCCAACCTTCAGGTGATGTTCCTCTACTCCACTATGTCAGCAGTGGCATCGTTCAGTGCCTTGAAATTTGCAGCGGACTTCAGCAGTTGCACATTGAACTGTTGTTTCATGCGCAGGGATTCTAAAAATGAACATTAGACATATATATACATATAGATAGTAATATTATATTATAGATAAATTATGAATTATAGTACATATTATATTATATTGTACTATATATATTATATTATATATTATATTATATTATATATTATATTATATTATATTATATTTTTATTATATTATATTTTATAATTATATTATATGTTTTTATTATATTATTTTATGTTATTTATTATATTATATTATATTATTATATTTTATTATTATATTT
>CAMXCT020000757.1:271494-273994 GCA_947184155.2 Cladocopium goreaui
AATTGCTTTTGGCGAAAACATTCGGTAGCGCTCCCGACTGTTTTAAGACCATACATATTTTCAAAAATTGCTTGTGGCGAAAACAATCGGTAGCGCTCCCGACTGTTTTAAGACCATACATAATTTCAAAAATTGCTTTTGGCGAAAACATTCGGTAGCGCTCCCGACTGTTTTAAGACCATGCATCGTTTTAAAAATATTGCTTTTGGCGAAAACATTCGGTAGCGCTCCCGACTGTTTTAAGATCATAATTACAAATTTTGCTTTTGGCGAAAACATTCGGTAGCGCTCCCGACTGTTTTAAGATCATAATTACAAATTTTGCTTTTGGCGAAAACATTCGGTAGCGCTCCCGACTGTTTTCAAATAATGAAAAAAAGAAAAATAACATTAAACTCTTAGCACGTGCTGTTAAGCAAATCGCCTTGGCCAGGGGGGGGGGCAAGTGCCCCCCCCTCTGGCCAACATCGGTAGCGCTCCCGATGTTGGCTAGCCCCCCTCCTGCATAGTACGGACCGGGACTTTTGAGCTAATAAGCCCCCAATGTGAAAAATTGGAAGTGCTGTTAAGACATGTAGGGGGCGGCTAGCCAACATCGGTAGCGCTCCCGATGTTGGCCAGAGGGGGGGGCATTTGCCCCCCCCCTGGCCAAGGTGATTTGCTTAACAGCACGTTCAATGTCTATTTCTTCCTTTTTTATTTTTTTTTAAACTTTTGAAAATATGTCATTTCAAAATTATTCAAACAATTAAAAGTTGAAGTTGTGCGCCATCTTTTTTTTCCGCAAAAGACTGTCAAACAAATAAGTCGCCAGTGTTTCTGAGTGCATGAGATCAAAGGCAACTCCAAAACAATAGTGTATTATTAGTATTATTATTGCCGAATGTTTCCTGAGTTCTTTACTATCATTTACTCGGGCTACATCTTAAACTGTGTGGAAACAGTTCCAGGTTTTGGTTTGTTTTTTAGAAGGAATCCAACTCATGAGCTCCAAGAACATAGCAAATTCTGAGTCTGATAGTTCAAGACCTTTTCATCTTGTTATGATTATCATGTTTTCTTCAACCGTCAAAACTCTTGCAACAATGCTTGGTAGATTTGTTTCCACCAAAGTCAAACACCAACCTTTCTTGAAACATAAACTGAAAACCATCTTAATCATAAGGGAGAACTGTCAATGGTCACTGAGTGTACGAATAATTTGTCAAGGTATATTGGTGAGATTTGGATGTGCCTGTCATTGGCGTCTTCCATAACACTAAGCAAATTGATGTCCCACTGTATTTGTTTAAAAAGGGGTCCCAGCCAATAACAATAACAACACATTTGGTTTTTGGATGTTGATATTGTTTTCAGTGTTCCCCATTGATGGTTGACATACTTTGGTTAGAGGTGGGTCCCATGCTGGGAAAGATGTACCATACCCATCATTTATGCTAACCCGCTCTGGCTCAGCAATTCTCCGGCCATTTTGGCCAGTCATTGTGTTTATGCCATCATTTATCTTATTAAATCTATTACATGATTAGGACAACAAAAATCAAACTTGGGGGATGGGATGATCCCGTCATTGAACCACATTTTATCAAATTGGGTCAAAACAATGGGAATTAACAATGCATTTTGGAACCGAACTAGTTTGATTGTGTTATTATGAGAAAGGTTTCCTAACTGTGGACTAAGGAACTGAGTGTTTTGTACACTTGGTTTACATTCGACATGAAGAGCGACATATGATAATTGGAGAAAATACAAATGACTATTTGATCCTCTTAACAGCAGGTAAGGTAACTAAGCAATTAAAAGAAAAAAACTTTAGCAAAGGAACAGGTAAAGGAAATGATTGAAAAAAAACAAAATCACCTCAGGAAGCAGCTGGACACAATAGTGTACCCTCCAAACAAACCACACTATTGTGTATCAGGGTTGCTCATGGACTACCCCCTTGAAAAATTGTTTGGGTGATGTTTTTTAATTGGGTTTTAATAAGGCATCATATATTTTGGGAAACTGGTAATTTCTGAGAATTTCAAATGAAAGAAACTAAGAAAGAAATTAATTGAAAGGAAAACACTTTAGCAAAGGAAAAGGTAAAGGAAATGATTGAAAAAATCAAAAAATCATGACCTCAGGAAAGCAGCTGGACACAATAGTGTACCCCCAAACAAACCACACTATTCTGTATCAGGGTTGCTCATGGACTACCCCCTTGAAAAATTGTTTGAGTGATGTTTTTTAATTGGGTTTTAATAAGGCATCATATATTTTGGGAAACTGGTCATTTCTGAGAATTTCAAATGAAAGAAACTAAGAAAGAAATTGATTGAAAGGAAAACACTTTAGCTAGCAAAGGAAAAGGTAAAGGAAATGATTGAACAAAATCAAAAAATCATGACCTCAGGAAAGCAGCTCGACACAATAGTGTACCCTCCAAACAAACCACAGCTGGACACAATAGTGTACCTTCCAAACAAACCACACTATTGTGTATCAGGGTTGC
>CAMXCT020000757.1:278994-283994 GCA_947184155.2 Cladocopium goreaui
GCCGGACAGTTGGGGAATGGCAGAGCATGACAACCTGTCAAAATTTTTGGATCGTTTGGGACGTTACGACGGACTTGATCTGAGTAATCTGGCAGGGGCAGAGTTGATTTTCCGACGGCTTCAATTGATCGAGTATCTGTACAGTGAGCGTGGACCGGGAGGTGGAAAGGCATCAAAGGGTGAGAAAAAGAAGGAGGATCCTGGAAACTTGAGCTATGAAGCCACAATTTTTGGTGGTGCCCATAAGGAGTACAGTGATTGCATGGTTGCCCCCAGCCTTTTGGAATACGTTGCAAAGGAGGTTGAGAATGAAGCCGCAGTGATGAAGAGTGTTCGCAAAGCCCGTGAGGAGCGGGCTGCTGCAGCAAAGTAGCCTAGGGATCTCAGCTGGTCCTTCAATGGAGGGGGCCATGCGGGCATCAGTTGCCTGCTCGAATGGTTTTGATTTTGCTGGCAAAGATGGTAGGCATCGGGGCCTTTTCCCTATCCCCATGCCGAGTGGTGTTTCCTTTCCTGTGGATGGTGGTCGATGCAGTAGATCTGTTGTTCGTCGACTGCAGTCTCGTTCTCATTCTGACCAGTGGATGCGGGACATTGTCTGGACCGTGAACACTATGTTTTGTGGGGATGAGGCTCAGGGCAATTTTGTTGGAAATGGTAGCACAACCCTTGGCCAGCGTCTTTGCATGGAACGTTTGAAGAATGCAGTTGCACAGGCCGGAAAGCCACCCGGCATCACAGGACCGGAAGCCTTGAGTGAGCTTCGATCCAAGCTTGGCTATCATGGTGAATCCTCTAGCTTGGTGCCGCTTGACATCAATTTGATTTCGCTCCCTGAACCGGGATCCATGGCCGCTCCCATTGAGCAAATCCTGGGGAGGGGGGCTGAGAGTTTTATCAAGCGGTTAGAATCAAAGCTTTCGCCTGAAAGCGTGGTGAGAAGCCGCAAAGCGGCCTCGAGCCTCAAGAAACCATATTATGATCTGATTTTAAGAGTGCAGCCCCGTAAGTATGCCGAGTTTTGTAGGAAGTTGCATGCTTGTGGACTCATCGAGTTCCACCAGACTGTGATTGAAGAAGTAGGAGCCTTTTGTGCTCGCAAGAAGAACAATCGGCAGAGGCTGGTGATCGATAGTCGTTTGGCCAACATGTGGTTTGAAGCTCCGGAGCCGGTGCAACTTTGCACTGGATCAACCTTCAGTCGCATCGAGGTGGGAGACCAAGGAGAGCCTGTGGAAGTGGGGGACGTTGATATCACTGATGCCTTTTGCAATATTGGTTTACCTCCTGGTTTAAGAAAGTATTTTGGGTTGAAACCTGTTAAGGCTGGCAATGTTGGGATCGCTAGGACGGTTGAGGGTTCAGTTCGACCCAGTGATATGATCTACCCAGTGCTTCGAGTGGTGCCGATGGGTTGGACACATGCTCTCTGGGTATGCCAACGCTGTCATGAGATGGTCATCGATGGTATTCCTCGGATGGTGCAAGGGCAACGCGTTTGTGACCGCAAACCACCGCAAACCTGTTTCAGGTGTGGAGCCTTTTGTGCACACTGAGTATGCGGACAACTTCATTGCACTTTCACAGAGGCCTGGCATGGTTTTTGAGCTGGCTACCGAAGCTGGTCAAGCCTTGCGTAGCCGTGGACTTCCCACTCATGAAGTAGAAGCTGGAGTAGGGCTTGAAACATTGGGTTGGGCGTTTGATGACAAGAAGCCAAAGGTGAAGGTGACCCCAAAAGGAATGTGGAGATCCAGACTAGCTTCACTGGAGTTACTTCGCGTAGGTAGAGCCGACGGTCGGTTGATTGAGCGATTGGTTGGGCATTTTACTTTTGCAGGGTTGCTTCAACGGGGTTTCCTGAGCGTTTTTCAGGCTTGCTATGCCTTCATTCGCAAGCGCTACCTAGTGGAAGTTGAACTGTGGCCTGAGGTGCGGAGGGAGCTTTTCTGGGCCGCTTCATTGATCTGCTTGATTGATAAAGACCTAGGCATTCCTTGGAGTGGTCGGGTACATGCTACCGATGCATCTTTTTGGGGCAGGGGAGTCGTGTCTATTGATCGCAACGTTGCTGATGTGAAGACCGTTGGACAACATTGTGATAGATGGCGATTCTCCCCAATCCAAGAGAAAGAGGTCATTAGAACGTTTGCGTCCGAACCAATGCAGGACATTGATGTGGAGACTTTGGCGAGGAAGGCAGATGGCTGTGAAGCTTGGCCGAGTCCTGGAGGTTTTCCCAGAGGTGCCTCTGGATTTTTTGCGGGGTAAATGGACACAGGTAGATGGTGCTGCGTGGGATCGTGTGGAATCAATCCCGGCTTTGGAGGGTCGTGCAATAGTTTGGTTGGCTCAACACCTTGGTCGATCCCAAAAGAATTTTGGTAAGCGTCATTTGGTATTGACTGACTCTATGACTATGTGCTTGGCTATTTCAAAGGGTAGGTCCAGTACTCCTAGCATAAACCGAATATGTCGGCAGTTGGCGGCGTTGCAGTTTGTCACCGGTTTCGAGATTAGGCCTAGGTGGATTGCTTCTGAACTCAATCCCGGGGATGCTCCTTCTAGGGCTCAAGATCTTTCCTCTTTCAATTTGGATGAGGGTGTTGACAAGCTGATTTCTGATGTTGCCGAGAAAGACCGTCAAAAGGGCAGTTCTTGGAGAATTTCAGCAGCCAGATTCTATGACAGAGAGAGAAACAATCATGACCAGTCGCAAGAAACAGAGACAACAGGAAAGGGTGGCGGCGCATAGGGGAATTTCCCGGGATGACCAGACCGGGGGAGAAGAGTTTTTTGGAAAGGAAAAGTCTGACCCAGTCTCGTCAGAACAGCTATCTACGGGCTTGGGAAACCTTCAGCATTTTGGGTGAGGGAACACAAGTTGCTCGTGATGACTGTGAATCAGTTGGATCAAGTGATGTGCGTTTATATCAACCAGATGTTTTTCGAAGGCTTGGACATTTCAGAAGCCCAGACCTTAGTGGCCGCCACCAAATTTCACCTGGACGATGTGGTGAAAGCAACGCAACTGTCCAGGTGTGCGCAGGCTCTTCGCGGGTTCACCAAATTGGAACCGCCTCAGGGTCGCCTTCCCATGCCATATTACTGTGCATGATCGTTCAGGAACTCTGGGAAAGGCATCGGGAGGTGAGCCTGTGGCTGCTTCTTGTTTGGGGAACTTGCGCCAGACCGGGAGAAGCCTTTCGGGTGTTGGTTCAGGATATTGTGCCACCAACAAAGTTGTGCAGTCATGACATTGTCGTTCTCAACTCCGGCAGGGGGTTGGCGAGGAACAATTCCAGTCCAAGCAATCCCAGACAGACTTCAAAGGTGGGGGAATCCGACGAAGCAGTGATGATAGATCAACCCTATCTAGGAAGCCTTGGAAAGTTTTTGCTGGAACTAGGAAAGAACCGAAGTCCAATCGAACCCTTTTTCAACTTCAACATGAAGCAGGGAACCGAACTTTTCGAAAAGATCATTGCCAAACATCAGCTAGTGAACCATGGTCTGAATTGCACCTATCAACCCCGACATGGATCAACCTCAACAGATGTTCTGACTCAGCACCGGAGTTTGGTGGAGGTGCAGAAACGAGGCCGGTGGGAGACAACAAAAAGTGTTCGTCGTTACTCCAACGGCGGCCGAATCAGCCAAGTGTTCAACGGTCTTCCGGAAGAAACAAAGAACTTAGCTTAGGAAGCCGAGAAGTGGATGGCAAAGACTTTAAAAGTTGGAACCGTGTTCCGAAGCATGAGCAGCAACCCATAGCGATTGAGATTTTTTCCGGTTCTGGTCACCTTTCTAGAGCCCTTCGCAGACACTGTCGTCAGTTGACAGTCTTTGAAGTTGACCTGAAACATGGGCCAGTTTTTGATCTCACACATCGCAAAAACCAACGGCAGTTGATACAATTTATTTTGCGTAGCAGAGTTGCTTTCATTTGGCCGGGTACCCCTTGCAATAGTTGGAGCAGAGCACGTAGGAACGATCGTCGTGGTCCTGGTCCCTTGCGGGATGATGAAAACTATATCCTAGGTCTGCCTCAATTAACTACTGGTGATTATAATACGGTTCGTGCTGGCAATTGTTTGATGCGATTCAGTGCAAAAATTTTTCGGATGTGTGTACAACTTGGTATTCCAGTGGCTTTGGAAAACTCTCACACTTCTCGTATTTGGCTGGCTCCTCCTATCAAGCATTTGCTTTCTCATCGACATGTCCTTCATGATTTCACTGATTTTTGCCAAGAGGGAACTGCATGGCGCAAAAGAACACGAATCATGTTTGCCCACATCGACCTGAGGTCATGTTTTCATCAATGCCGTGGACCGCGTGGCATCTGTTCACGAACTCAAGCTGCACACGTGACCTTGGAAGGGATGGATCCTCGACGGGGCAGTTCATGACCCTCGTTGCTCAGCCTTACCCCATGAAGCTGTGCAATCGAGTTGCTAAAGCTGTTAATCATTCTGTTGTTTCAAAACTAGGGGCTGCACTGTGGAAGTTTTTTCAGGGCCTTCAGCCAGCAACAAATTTGGTGCAGTAGATGCCTGCAACAATTTAAACTTTGGCTGTGGTGCTGTTTTCAAAGCACAGCAATGCAGCTTCGAAGCAGGCATGCTATTGAACAGATCGGTGGCTGGCCCTGGAAGGAAAACTTGCGGATCATTTGACTGATTTCAGGTGTTTGAGTAGCGGTGAACTGTTGGGGCCGGAGGAATCGCTGCTCAAGTCTCCCAGCCCTGCAGGATCCGCTTGGATCATGTTCATGAGAGATGTTAGGAGGTCAGGGCGCTGATTTCCTGAGAGGGGTTGCATTTTGGAGCATCAGATCTGTAGGTTTGCTAAGATGATTTTGCGTGACAGGTGCAGCACTTCGTATGACCTGGCATCAATTTTTCGCGGCAGGCGCAGTACTTTAGACAGGTGGAGTGCAAAAATCGCAAAACGCATTGGCACGAGGCCGTCAGCTCTGCACTCAACTTTCCATGTTT
>CAMXCT020000757.1:286494-322965 GCA_947184155.2 Cladocopium goreaui
GTTGTCCCATGCGTGTTTTTTTTCAAATGTATTCCCCTTCAAAACGGGTCCCTTCCCATGGACGCACCGCAGGCGCTCCCTTGATCGCCTCCTTGCTCGAAATCTTCGTGAAGGAGTTGCGAATCGAAGACTTGGTGCCCTTGGGGTGACAATGTGGCGCCCAACATGCTCCAGCTCACCATGATATCAATGGTTTTTTTTGCTCAGTGAGTCTCAAATGATCTGGAAGCCGTTTCCTTGGATCATTGGATCATCATTCCAGGCCTGTGTGGTTTTTGGACACTGGCGGGCCAACAAAGTCACAAAGTCTACAGCAAAACTTGACCCCAAACTCATTCTTCCCTGTTTAAATGATACAGTAGATTTTACTGCTTAGCTGGTTGACTTCTAAAATTGCTACTGCCTTACTTGAAGGTCGACTGCCCTCGAGGTACTCGGACTTGATTCTGATACCATCCCTGGTTGGTTTATGGCTGCATTGCACTTCGTTTACATGCTGCTGATTGTCTTTTTTTCCAGGATGCTTGGTTCTGAACTGTGAGGCATGACACTCTAATCCCCACATCTGAGCATATCTGTAGAGAGCAATGTGAAAGTTCTTGTGAGATGGGTCCTTTGCTCCCTTTTCCGAAGAAAGCAGCGCAGTACGAGTTTCACCGATTGGAACTGATTGGAACTCCAGTTTTGATGAACAATGTCATTCTACTGCCAGCACTTCTCTCCTTGACGCCCTCCAAGTCTCACATGGAACCCAAAGATGCAAATTTCCTATCAAAATGTCATCTTATCATATCAAAAATTCATCTTATCATATTATCCAACCATATTCAACCTTTCTTCAAGTTTTTAGATGAATTTCCATGTTCTATACAGGCCTGATTCCCACCGCACCTCCTCTCCACACCCTGAGGAGCCGGTGGATGCACCGCAATCTCCTGCAAGCGCTGCCAGCGCTAGCGACGCCGCCGGGGAGAAGTGGCGACCGGGCTTCTTGATCTGCCTCCTGGGGTCCTTCGTCAGCCACTTGGTCCACGACATTCCACGACTCAAAACCTGGAGGTATAGAGGAACGTGCCAGAGGTCCTATTAGTAATAATATATAGTAAAATAATGTAAAATATATGTTTATAGTTTGTTTTTATATGTTTATGGGATTTTACGAGATATATATGGTTATGACATGTTTTAACCAACAAGAATGGAAATTGAGAGTTTATGGTATGTTGTGGTTTATAACTAGACCCACTGGGATTTCGCATCGGGATTGTGGGTAAATTTACTCCCATCCCTGTACGGTTTTTGGGGTTTCTCGGGTTCCTCCCATGAGGCCCTATGACCACCACCATGTGCACCGTTTTCTTCGTGAAGCTGGCAGAGAAGGCCGAAAAAAATGGTTGAAAAATGCTCCACACCATGCGGTTCCTGGGCACGCCATGGTAAACCTTGGTAAATCCTGGTTAGTTAACACCATAAATGTTGGGAAACCTGGGTAAACCATGGCAAATCCTGGTTACTGGATGAATTTTCAGATGTTTTTAGCCACAACTGAAGCGACAACATGCCAGGTCTGGGATTTGAGTGTGAGCGCCACGGGTCTTTGGCTGGCCAGCGCTATGGTTGTAGCTTGGGCACTGCATGCTTGAAATCCTGTGGGCCTAATATAAGGATTTAATCATCAAGAGTGGGTACATTTAGTACTATTTACTGGGATATCACTGGAGCTATACTGGGACATAATGGGATATGTGACCAACATTCACCATCTATATATCTCCTGTTTGGGTGTGAAAAAAGGAGGCTTAGGCTGCAATTGATGGCCACTTTCATGGGAATTTTTGGATGATCAGGTTCCAGGCTCCGGGTCGTCTCGGAGTCCAGCTACGTAGGTATTGTAAATGATCCACGTATCTCCATGTATATCACGAAAGGTAGCGTCAGCTACCTGAGTTCTCCGTGCTTCAGCACAAGCTTAGGGGGTATTGGGGGGCCAGCCCGTGGAATTCATGGAATTCTCGCCGTTATGTATTGGATATCAATTATAAGGGGGGGGCCCCCCCCCCCCCGAAAATGGTCATGGGTTCAATTCCCACGGGTGACGCGGTCACGGGCCCCCACATTAGAGGCACACTTTCCATGAGGGAGATGTCCCTGTAGTCCAGCATAATTGGTGTGCTTCAGCCTCAATAACAGTTGCTGCAAGGGGTCTTAAAAAGGGGTTTTAAATAAACCCCTTTTCGTGCATCATTTCACGCTGCACAAGACACCGTATCATGCAGTCATGCTCTGGAAAAAATCATCTTAGACTGCGCAAAAAAGTTTTTGGTGTATCATCTTAGGGGCGCAGCATTTTGACACCACTCCTCTCCCACTACACTACCTTTCGTCCGCCTCCGCCTGCTCTCAAGTCTGGTTGGTGGTTTGGAACATGAATTTTATTTTTCCATATATTGGGAATAATAATCCCAACTGACTTTCATATTTTTCAGAGGGGTAGGTATACCACCAACCAGATATCCAAGTATTGGAGTCATCATGAGTAATCCATATTAACTCCCGGAGCTTCACCGTCGGGGTAGTCTTCCAATCTGAGGCTGCGTCTTGTCAGGTCCTGGAAAGCACCTTTTTTTTGAAGTGACTGTCTTACTATCGGCATTAGGCTTTAGACTATCCGGTTGGATCGTGGAATGTCTACATGTTGAGGTTAATCCATTTTAGTCATCCGTTTTTCTCTACTAGCTGGAGTTTCTTCGATTGCTGTCCCCTTTTTTGGATTGACTCGAAATCAGCTGCCCATGAGGTCGTGGCTGTGATGAGTTTCCTCAGCAGTTTCGTGACGCCCTACGTGGAAGATCGTCGGGGGTTGTTAATCAGCTCCTTGCTCGCCTGTGCCATGGCTGAGATGAAGAGGTTGCAGGATATATATATATTTGTTTTTAAAAAATGATTATATGATTGTATAGGTAGATGGTAACATGTCTCTGTGCCGGAAAAAAATATTCACCAAACAAGTTACCTTCCGGTGTCATCGAACATGTCTAGATTCAAAATCCCCCTAGAAATGAATATAAATGGGCATTTCTTTGAGTGGGAAAATCGTCGATCCAAATGGTGGATACATGACATGTGGCCTCTGTAACCGGGCCGTTAGGATGAGGTCGCTGTGGATTTACCAACCAGCGCAGGTATCGGTGCAACACTGACGTTCTATTTGGGACATGAGTGGACGACAGCCTCTATCACCATCTTCGTGGTTGGCTTTCTGCTGATGCAATCCTGTTCAGGCCGATGGGGCGCCCTGATGGTGCTGAGTTCAGCAGCCAGAGTTGTGTCAATTAAATTATGTGTTGTTGGGAAGATCATATCCACACTAAGTGATGCATCTTGTCTAGTTACTTGCAACCTTCAACCAGCTTTCTGTACAAACTGATTAGTTTTGCTTCCCGTTTGCTTTTGCAGATCGCAGCACGGTGAAACTGATGGTTTTTTTTGGGGGGGTTGCAGCTCACAGCCCTCCATCCGACCTCAACAATATTCCTGGAAGAACCCAAGCCTCAACTCCCAGTCCCAGCAGTTGTTGCCAGCCCCTTCGCCGCTACGCGTCGTAGCGCAGGGGTGGTGAAGAACTACGGATACGCGCTGGCACCGAAGATTGTGGCGCCACACCTCAAGGAGCTGCTCGATGACCCCATGGTTGGTTCATTAATGGGATGATTTGTGTCATTGGCTTCACCTCATTATTAATATGTTCTAGTAAAACCATATTTATATAGTTATATTTAGCATGAATAGCCCATACTGTATGTGGTGATTCACCCACTCTTCATTTCTTTGAATCCACACCTGACCGCAGGATGCTGCAGGCACGCTGAACCTGATCGTTTTGCAGCTGGGTCGGGGCACCGGAGCACAGCTTGGCGCGGTGATGAACACCACTTTTTTCGCGGCCTCCCAGGTGTGGGGGTTGGAGGATCCGAATCCTGGTCATTAAGTCCCAGATTCGTGTGTGATCCTAGGTGGAAGTGGATGATTACCCCACTTACCAAGCCGTTATGGGCTAGTGGGATGATCCTCCAAGTGGGATGGGGCAGGAGCTTCCATGCCATGTGGTTTTGATCCACGATCCAAGATTTACAACGATGTCCACTCCGAATGGTGAATGTTCTGCGCCCATCAGGTAGGCTCCTACATGCTCTTGGCTATCTTGGTTTCGATCTTCAGCAACCAGCTGAAAACCCACGCCCAGGCTTTGTGAGGGCGTAGAATTCGACTGCGATCTGTCTAGCAGCCCCTGGGATGTGAAATGTCTAGACCAGGTATTGCAAAGGAGTATGACATATGAGTAAGACAAGATCATTGCTTTCAAAATAACGAATCGTGATTTGATCATCTGATATTCTTGAGTGTGAAAACTTCCACTGTGGTACCCTACGTAATGATACATAGCTGATAAATGCTGATAATATGAACGCTTATTCTCTATTGGCATGGGACATCCTAACACTTTGGAGTTTGGATGCAAGGAAGGTCGTAGGGGAGCCGCCGGATCTGCATGATTTGCGGGATATATTCAGGTTGCGGGAACATGTACAAAAACACAAATTATTCCAAATTAACCTGACTCTGGATCCCTCTGGTAAACTAACAGTTTGCGAACTGGAAAATCACCATCTTGAAGTTTGGTAAACAACTATTTCTATGGGCCATTTTCTATGTCGACACTGGCAATTGGCATCCCAGCGCTGGCTCGTCCTGCATTTTTCGCGGCTCCGCGGAACCTGCGCCCTGCCGCACTGTACAGCACCGGTCAAGTAGTGTCGGGTGAGTGATTCCTTCCGTTGTGCGCGCGGAAATTGAGAGATGCGGGTCTGGTTCTATTCAGTTCTTTTGGAGCTGATTGATCCGGAAATCAAACGTGGCTGGCTGGAAAATCCACTAGAAATGAAGGTGTCAATACGAAAATCATCTGTAGATATGACGGATTTTCCATTCCCATGTTGGCGTACCCGAGGCTATGTGAAAACGTGAGGGTTCTGAAGACTTCGAGGACAGTCAACGAACATTCCACTGGTTCCAAAGTTGTTCCAGTTCCAAATTTGGGCATTCTTTATTGGATAACCCGAAGCAAAGATATTTGAAAAGTAATTCCTCACTATTTTTACTGCAAATAGGATTTTTCTTTTCTATCTTTTTTGGGTGTTGCTGTACTGCCAGGTACCTGGAGTCCTTCGAGAACTGCTCGGAGTGCTGCATGATCCCTGCCAGCTTGACGATGGCAGGCCTGTAAGGCTTCAATTTTGTCCTCGAATTTTTGCCTAGTCACACTGGTCACCTGGTATATCATGATGATACTACCCCAAAAATGGTGAGTGAAAAGTTTGGGACTTGCCACATTGCCAAACATGGCTTAAGCATGCATAAACATGGGTTAAGCATGGGATGATGAGCCCCTATGGCCTCGATACTTGTACCACAAAGATCCACAAAGTGGGATGGGTGGGTTGGCAATGGGTGTTTGCTAAGAACTAGTACTTCAAGGGCGCCTGATAACAGATAGCTAGTTTTTGTTTCTACGCGAATTTACGATCAACTTGGGCATGTCCAAATCCATGAAATTTGGCGATGGAACTCCGAACTAACTATACCCTCCAGTAATCAAACGTGGCAATGGAAAACTCTCCATTTGGTTCGGTGATTTGGAAGCTAGCCATGTTTGATTACCGCAAGCATCCGCAAGCTATATTCCATTATTCTCCCAATTTGTATCCGACTGATATTAATCCCATTGATCGTCCCATTTATCATCTCATTTGCACTAATATTTGCCATCTGGTTATGACTAACATAGCCATGGAGAGATCCACCATTTTATAGCTAGGTAAACCATATATATAAATGGGCCATCTATACCATGGCTATGTTAAATAACCAGAGGGTAGTTGACAAGACTTCTTTGGGAAGATGGATGGTCATGCTGGATCAGTGTGGCAGCATAATCCCGTTCCAGGCTTGCGCACCCTCAGCAACCAGGACGGCACTTGCTTGCTTGGCTGAAAGGGGCTAGTGGAGAAGGTATCCTAACTGGATGTGGGCCCAAAAGAAATGCTAAGGGGGCCGATGTTGTCCAATTTTTATACTTTTCACCAGTTATCCACAATCCTGCAGTTTTTCAGGGATATCATGGTGTATAATGCATGTTCGATTCTTTTTTCTTCCCAGATTGTGAGGTTCCATGGTCAGATAATATGGTGTGGCCAAAGGCCCATCACCAAGATTTTGTTCAGGACAACCTTGGCATTCGAAACTGGTTGGATGTTAGTTAAAGCTTGACAGCTCTCAATAAGCATACAACGTAATTCTGGATACATTATTAGTACATATTAGTACGACCTCACATAGCGAGGTCACTAGAATGATGGTTTTTACATGGGTAACTATTCCACAGAATAGCCTTATTTCAGACTATGTGGGTCAAATAAAATCGCCATACAATGCAATATGTCATATAATGTGATTAAAACAATGCCATAAACCATCCCCCAGTCATCACCATACTTAAATAGGTGGTATAAAGTAAACCACTCCCAGTCATGGGTGGTAAAAATGGCATTGTTTTAACCACATTATAACCACTCAATAACCACATATAACCATATTAAACAACATTAAATATCATATCTAACCACATCTAACCACATATAACCATATATAACCATATACAACCATATACATATATAAATATAATATACATGTATAGTATATATATATATATACATATATATAACCACATCATATCATATCCCATTGGTATCCTCAAAAAGGTTGCCAAATTGACGCTGCCAGGAACGGCTCCAGCAAGCTGTGGAGTTCATGGGCCGCGCGGCGAAGGAGAACTGGGTGGATCTCCTGTGTCTCGGCGATCTCGGCGACAACTGGGACCGGTGGATGATGAGGTCTGAGTTTGGTGATAAAAAAAACTCATCATCAACCAAACTCATCAACCAACTCATCCAAAATGGTGAAATCTATGATCCAAATGATTCAGAAACTTATTCTGAATATCAGAATCCATGGGGAGTCCAGGAAAACAAGAAGTTTCTGGTTGGAACATTTGGAACATGTGGATTATTTTCCCCAATAGTTGGGATGATGATCCAATCTGACTTTCATATTTTTCAAGATGGTTAAAACCACCAACCAGCAAAATAATATCTGAGGAATGGATAGCACATGATAGAACTTAGATGAACTCAGAACGATGTTTTTTTGGTTGTGTTTTGGATGGTTTTTGGATGGTTTTTGGATGGTTTTTGTTGAAAGCTCTGAGTTAATGGCCTTGGGTCAGCAGCAGTGAAGCTGCTGAGATTTTCTTTGGCTCGGCCTGAAAATCCAAGATGCGAAACATGCGTGGCGTTGGGAAAGCCAGCAGTATTCATGGGAACATGTAGGGAAATCACCGACATAAAGGGATTGCCCACTGCCATGTGATATTCTTAATGCTACTTGAATGTTAATCCCCTTAATTTGCAATAATTAATATTAATGACTCGTTGGTTCTAAATCTCAGTGTATTCATCCTAATGTTGTGGGCTGTTATAATCCCAATGAATCATGCTAGGCATCAACCCCTAGCCACATGCATATCCCAATAAGAATGCCAATTACATACACTTCAGTGAGTCATAATTCATAGAAAATCAACAAAAATCCATGTTTTGTAAGCCATCATATGTAATTCATACTCAATCCCCGAATTTCCATCATGTACAAGCCATCAAATGCCGTTTATGATTACTGCAAATCCTTATAGTTGATTATGACCCAGCGATAAATCCCCAAGTCTTGCCTCACCTCACAGGCTGTGGAACCCATGGCCCGTGCTTGACATTTTGGAAACGTTCCTTCCATTTCCTCAGCGTGTCAGTCAGCTGGTGGCACTACAACCCTTTGCGGAGGCTGGGGCTGGATCCATGAAACTTAGGAATTTGAGAATCCCTGGCTGGAGGTGACTGGTTTGACCCTAATTCGACCCCGGCTCCTCCCAGGATATCACTGGAGCCGGGCAGTTGGCTTTTGAAACGTGCCGCAGGCAGAGAAGTGTTTTTTCACAGAGTTCCTACCGTCCACATCGACTGCTGAGCCGGGACCGCCGCTGCTGTCGAGTTCCCAGAAGATGGCGCCGTGCCGCGGCAGAGGCTGTTTTGCTGATGGGTGATGTGGTTCTTCCCATGGTGTAGTTGGCACTGCCATCTCAATCTCGAAGGATGGAAATCATTGGTGAAGAGTAGAAATAAAGTTTTGGTGCGTAATTGAATATATAGCCTGATTTGACAGTGATGGTGAATCAGGAGAAAACCGTTAGTTTTACCATCTACAAATCACTTTAGAAACTTTTTGGGAAGCCATCGGCAACCGTTGCTCAGTAACCTTACCGTAGAAGGGAGATGCTACGCAGCACTTGGCAGGGGCTGTACCTTGCTGCCTGTTCTGGTTAATTCCACTTGGGTGCCGGGCAACTATGAACTTTGATACTTATTGAGCATCTCCTGCGGTATTTCTGGTTGATTTCCCCGCACAGGCGTGGCACGGGTCGTCTTGAGAGGCCGGAGCTTCGTCTGGCGACGAGGGGATTTGGCCACCAAGGAAGGCGGGGCAGTCTGGGCAGGGGCTCTCTGTTGGGGTGCAGTTCCTGAAGAAGATGGCGATGGAGAGAGAAATGGCCATAATGGGATTATAATGGGATTATATACTGGAACTTAATCCAACTAGGAGGTGGCTATGCAGCTGTGCCTATTTATGACCTCTGCATCCCCAAGGAAGGGTTTCATGAGCATTTTGGAGGCTTCACCATGAAACCTGGTGGAAATTGCTTTCGAAAATGCGGTGGAATTCTGCATCAATACGTTGGCGAAGGGTTGGTTATTGATGTACTGTATCCCATGCTGTGCCAAAATGACCGGTTGAACAGGCAAAGTGCTGATGAACCATGACATTTTGGGGTGACTACCCTATTTTCAGACAAAACCAAATTGAATATCGTTGGGTAACATATATATACCTTGAAATTCATACTACCAAAATATTTTGGTCGTTTGTGTCGGTACTATTTTGTTTGGTCGGTTCTTCGAAAACCAGGCGTTTCACAAAAAACACATACGAACTTGATGAAAACTAGGCGATATGCGAAGAAAATAGGCGATGCGTCTGGCCTTCCATTGGTTCTACCTTAAAATCCAGGTCACTCCTGCTTGTCTACGTGGGTGCTATTTCTGACTCCTATACTGACTACTTTTTATCTCGATGCCTTTCAAAAACTACTACGGAACCAGCTACTATGTGTAAACACAAGCTAAAAACCCAGTTTTCTGGGTTTGCGGGCGTTTGCGGGTTTTTGCGGGCGTTTTGCGGATTTTTGCGGGATGTTTGCGGGGCGTTTTGGTCGTGTTTTTTTCTTTTTTGCAGATTCTGTGCCAAAGTGCTTTGCACAGAAAAAGTAGGCGGGGTTGCGGAATCAGACCTGCATACCCAACTACAATGCACTACTCTGGCAGCCTCAAAAATTGCTACTTACATGCGCGGGAGACGGGAGGACAATATTATGAAACATTCAAAATTATCCAATTTCCATGGTTTTTGGGCGTTTCAGTTTTTGATGACGATCCCAAAAAAACTAGGCGGTTTCAACCATAATTGGTAAACAACCAAAAGGGTCAAAATACATTAGGCGTTTGAAGATCCAGGTATATATATATATATAGCTATTAATATCCCATGAAATCCCAATGTTTAATGGTTAAACGGTTCAACGGTTCAACGGTAAAATCATGTTGAATCATATAGTTGGTTGTTAAAAACCTATACGTGAATATTCCATAATATTCCATAATATTCCTTGGTTCATCCCATTTGTTGAGTGGTGAAGCCACCAAGTTGATTTCCCATTCCAAGCTCCAGGTCATTCGGGTCTACCGGAGTCAATACTGGAGCAGATGATGGCGGCCATGTCCCACATGGAGCACTTGGTGTATCCGCTGGAGGACCGGTTGCACCGAGGCGGTTCAAGGGGCCATCCGTTAACGACATTTAACGACAGCTAAGTTGATCGAAGTTGGGTTAGTTCACTGAATTCTTATGGTTTATGTTTATGGCAGGAGGGTACTACGAACGATGTCATAGTTAATGGATGTAAATGGATGGTTTATTACCAACTTATAACTAGGGGGCCCAGGTCGTAGTGGATTCGGTTATAAATATATGGGTTCCATGTTTGCTTGATGTTTCGTGGATCTTGAAAGGCTAATAGATGGTTTATCCTTTTCTTCACAGGTTAGTAATTATCAACTGGCGCAGGATTGTGTTCATCCACGGTATTCATGTTGCAACTGAATAATACACCTGTTGTTGTGGATTGCTAGGTCACCGATCAGTTGCTAATGGGTTTATTTCGGGACTTACACCAGTTTGTGGCAATTTGAAAGGAAACGTGATGATGAAACACGGGATGGAACGGGGATATCTGTTTTTGGGCACACCTCAGTGGAGGAATATGAAGTAATCAAGCTGCACCTTTTTTTCCGGATATCTCAGCATGTCTCAGCTTCCATGGCCATGGTTTGTCCTTATCAGCGTGCTAGCTGTTAATGATGCGCATGGTCATTGATTCCGTCTACAGTTGTTCCTTTCGGCTCCATGGTTTGTCGACGACGTGTCCATGTTAATCGGCAAGCTTTCCAATATTTGTTGGTTAGATCCCATCATCATATTAGCCTACAACTGGATATGGGATATGTGTGTAATTTCTGCCCCACACCCCCCACCCCTCCCCCTTCTCCAAACAACACAAAGGTGGATTGATACTAAATTGATACTTTATTTTTATGTATGGTTTCGACATGGATACTATATGTCTAAACGTTGTTTAACGACATGTTTTTGGCGGACCGCATCATTTTGAGACACGATTCTCAGAATTGGTGGGAAAACTTACAGGAAAGCGATGTTTTTGGTGGTGAAATGGTTTCAAAATGGTTCCCTCAGATGTTTTGGATGTTTTTGGTGTCCATGGTTCCAAGGTGTTCCAAGTAATTTGTTTTCTTAAATCCGATTGAACTGACAGATGCGCCGAAGGACTTGGGCTACGAGGTGCAGGTCTTGGGGGCCACCTATGCTACACCCTATGTGGAGCGGCTACAGGCCATGATCACCTAGAAATCATGGTCATTGCCAGGAATTTGGGTCTGAAATTGAGGTATAGCAGTGTAGCACCGTGTCATCCCAATTTTTTGGTATGTTTTTGCAGTTTTAAGAGGGGACTACAGTACGACTCATGACAATGATGCCGGACAGCTAAAACCCCCCAGAAGGGTCCACTGGGCATCCATAGGAGGCCTACGGGCACCACTTGGTGCAGAACTTCACGTTGATGACGCCACCGGGGTCGCAATTCGAAGGTGCCTCGGGGGGGGGATGTTGGGCTAGATTTTCCTGGGGATGAAAGATGTTTTGGGGTTTTTGGGGCTGATGTAGCCATTAAACATTGGTAATTAGTCTAATATATATTATATTATATATGTATTTTTATAATATATATATATATATATAATTTTATATTATATATATATATATATGTGTTATATATATATTATATATATCATATTTTTATTGTATATTATATTATTTTTATTATAGACATATATTGTTTGTATGTATGTATGTATGTATGTATGTATATGTATGCATGTATGCAATGCATGCTTCATGATGTATGTTTGTATGTATGTATGTATGTATGTATGTATATGTATGTATATGTATGTATATGTATGTATATGTATGTATATGTATGTATATGTATGTATGTATGTATATTATATATATTATACTTTAAATATTATATATTTATATTATATTTATTTTTGATTTCTATATATTATATATATATTATATTATATTTATGTTTTATTTCTATATATATATATTAAATTTTATTTATATTATCATATATATATAAATGTTATCTATTATTATATATACATATTATATTATATATATATATTAAAAATTTATATTTATTATCATATATATATTTATTTATTAGTATTATATAAATATATATTATATTATTAGATAGTTATGGGGATGTGTTAGGCTTTTATGGGAGAACTATGTTGGTTTGGAATCGGAATGGTCTTTGCACGCCTTCGTGGGATGATGATCCCAACTGACCGGTTGTGAGGAGAGTGGAGCTACCGACGAGGATTTAAGTCATCAGCGCACAAATGTTTTTTGATTGGTCAACATGGTCAACCAAGATGTTCATTTAAGGTGGCAATGTTTCAATGATTCAGGATTTTGAAGAACAGTGTCCACTATGTCCCAAAAGAATAGGTTTCGTCATGCGGCACAAGAGATTACAATATGTCTAGGATCAATGGCTACTCCCAAGGTCTAGCCCCGACCATCTTCAATTTCCCAATGCTGCGGCTGCAGTGGCTGCAGTCGAAGCTACGCTCTCGTCCCAGGTCTGCAAGCGGCCTTGAATTTGTTGGATGGGACCAACCAGCCACCAGCCTGCGACTTGGCCTCACTGGGAAAGCCTAATATTCGTCGGAAAGGGTGAAACCACGAAAGGTTTTCTGGTTGGCAAACCCACGTCCCCAATAATTAACTGGAAGATTACTGGCATTGCCAGTTTGAGCGAATTTTCTTGAAGATACTTGCAAACCCCTTAGGCAAAAAGTCATAGACTCCTTCCAAGGCAACTGAGCAACTCATCCGGCGAGAGGGAATGATTTGATAACCAATCACATTTTGCAATGGCGATCTTTGGCAAATTGTCAGGAAAGCCTCAGAAACCTCACAAGTTTCAGGGTAAAAGCGATGTTTTCCTGTTAATTTTTCCTGAGCCAGTCCAATGAAACCTCAGCACCCCCTTTTACCCCATCAAAAACACAATGGTATCGCACTAAATCATACATACTAAATCCCATGTTTTTTTTCCTGGTTAAATCCATATTTTTCACATTTTTCCCAATTGTTCATGGTTTATAACATGTTATAAGCCACATTACCCCATCATATCCTGTTATGACCATCACTTCTTGCTGCTCGGGGCCTAGGCCTTGGCCCCGTGGTGCTGCTCCGCTTCGATCTGGTTCTGAAGCGCTCCTTGGGTCCCTTCCTGCAACGCGCCTGGCGTCGGGGACAGGAACGGCACGCCACAGGGATGCTGCGGTGCCAAATGATGGGTTGGGTAAAAAATATTAAAAGATGGTAAACAATTGGGCCTGAAGATGGGTTGGCATATGGGATTGTTATATGTTTTTTTCATGTGGTTTTCAGTGTAACGAATGCTGATGGAGAATTCTGTGTAATTCATGGTGATATATGGTGATGAGGTTGGGAAGCTATGGAGAATTCTGTGAAATAGCCGTAGTTCGGGCTCAGAGGTGGAATCGGTTATGTGAGTCATAAGGAATTTAATGGGCCGTTTCGAAGATGACATTTTGCCTTTGAGATGGATGAACAATAAGCAACTTGCCATTGCTAGAAACGGGAAGTGACCTCCGGCCCCTTCATAGTGGGGCTCCTTCTGCCCCTTGGATCCCTTGGGCAGGAATTTCTGGCGCCCTTTTGGTGCGAGGGCAACTCCTTTTCCAAGAATGTGGGTGCCTTGTCACCCTGGCAGTTTCACGCCGTGGTTTTCGCTATGTTTCGCTGGGCCGGCCTAACATGGACGAAATCATACCACGTTTCGATGGTTTGCAAATTCGCCAAGTGAATGGTTTTGTTGGAGGTATACCTAGGGCCAACTCCTCAGACTTAAATTTCAGCCGCTCAAAAAGGCGGTTTTGTCTGCCCAAGTTCTTAAAATCCGCCGGAGTCCCAAAAATCTGCCGCCTTTTTGAGCATGGTGTTTTCACTACGAGGCAGCTTTATTCAAGAAACATCAGAACCACGCAGTTCGGGAAAATCTGACCGAATAGTGAGTAAATACGACCGACTATCGTCTTTCAACATCAAAATATCAGGAATAATCCTTGAGCCTGCCCTGGTTATAATGGCAAAATCTGACTGAATGGCAAAATCCACCCTAGGTCTAATTTTCAGCCCAAGGATCTAAAAGGTTTTTTTTTCTGGAAAAGGCTTCAATTTCAGCCCGAAAGGTGGTGCTAGGTTGGCTAAAGATGGCTACAGCATTATGACAGCATTTCATACCTGAAGCAAGATTAACCAGTCACGATTTATTTATGTCCGAGAGATTCGAATCAGAGCCCACAGGCATGGTCCTGGGTGGGATTCAATGATCCCTACTGACCCTACTTGATACTGCCATGGACTTCAAGTGGATTGTATAATGAATGATAGAAATTGGGGATGCTTCCATCCAAAACATGGATCAACCACCAGTATAGGATATACTTTGGGTGAAAAAATGGCCAGTGGTTTCAATCCCACTTCCACCACCCCTAAAAGATGCGGAAAAGCATTATACAATATTGTAAAATTTAATATTTTAATCTGACTCTAAATAGGCTGATAAATGGGCGTACATTGGACCTTTTCTATCTGCCCAAGAAATAGAGGTTTACGATATAAATATAACAATAACCTTTAAAATAAAATAGAAACTATAATCTATAAAACCTCTATTTGTTGAGTAAAACCATGTAAAACCCTATAAACACCCACCTATTTGTTTGGCTCCAAGCCCGGTCCTGTCCCTAGGCGGCGGCCTTTGCATCTCAGACGTCCTGCAGGTCTTCCCAGGTGAAGCGCTGCCCGCGATCTGGGACGTTCTGCAGGAAGCGAAGGGAAGCTCGGCTCGGTGTGACCTGTCCCGCAAGGGTGGGATTTCCCAAGAACTCCCAAGGTTTTTGCCTTATTTCCTCAGTATACAGTGTCTTGATGTTTTCTTTAAGAGGATATCTATGGATATCTTTGATCCGCAATTTGAGGGCTTTTTCAACGGCTTTGACCCACAGCAAGGGTTTGTTGGCGGACAAAGATGGGGGTCGTAATTGCAGATGCCTGTTTCTTATAAGTGGCTGATTTTAATGGTGAAAGACATCTCTGGGACATGCTGAGAAAATGGATCTACAGTGATTTAAATTGAAGGTTTGGGTTTGAACACACATCCGCAAGATATGGTTTTGAAGGGTTTGTGCTCGGATGTGCATCCCACTTGCTGTAGCAACTGATTCCCATCGGGGATATCCCATTTATCCCCAGGTTCTGAACTTACACATCATAATGTCATATGGCTTTGAACCACTTGTTGTGGGCACGCTGGGATTTCCCAACACATGTAGGGCTTTGTGAGTTGGTAGCCATGAAAATCAATGCAGCCAGTCTGAGCGGTTTCACATGGCTGCGAATGCACGTGTTTCATGCAGGGAACTAAATAGGTATGGATGACTTTGGACTTTTCTTGCGTCCATTCATCCCTAGCAATTCTTGAAGTCCAAGTCCCCGAAGCGTGCATGGACTGTACCTGATCCTGCGCCAAAAAAGATCTGGAAAGGTTCCTTGACCCATGGCATCCTGCTGGGGCTGGATGCAGATCAAGGATTCGCCATTAAAGTACCTTTTGGATGTGGCTCAACCCCCAGGAACTCCCAAACACCCATCATTTGATATGGAACCGCCATGTTCGGCATTTGAAGCTACCAACAAGGATAAATTGTTTCGGTCTTGAAGGCCCGGTGGATCACCGGATCATCCCAGTGAGTGATAAATAGCCCTGGTGAATTTCTTCCCGCGAATTCTGAGTACTCCCCTAGACATCTTTGAAAACTTGGTTTGGTCTTGGATCTATATACATTTTCATGGTTTGTATAGGAAGAGACACAATATTCATATATTCTGACTACAGTTTTGACATGTTTTGATATTTGCTAAATCATCCTTGGTTGACAGGTTAACCCCTGTTAAACCCCCATAATTTACCCTCTGGTTATTTAACATAGCCATGGAAAATCCCTTATAAATGGAGGTTTTAATGGGAAATCATCTATAAATGGGCTATTTTCCATGGCTACGTTAAATAACCAGATGGTAGCATATTTTCACCATTCACCGGGATATGACCGGGTGCTCCAAGGAGCGATCCATTTTCACCACTGGATGACCCTGCTGGTCGACCAGGGTGGCTGGGACTTCTTTGATGCCAGGATGTAGCTGGGAACGTATATAGCCATATATAACCAAATATAACCATATATCACCATATATATTTATGTATATAGCTATATAACCATATGAATGGTTTTTCTTGCGCCATATCCCCGCAACGGAGCTAGAAGCATGACAAAGAAATAGACCGATGTTGGAGCTAACCCTTGGTAAGTCAAAGGTGCAATGGAACATCCCTGACATCCTCGATCTGTACCCTCTAGTTATTTGTTACATAGCCATGGTATAGATGGCCCATAGGCCCCATAGAAATAGATGGTTTACCTATTAAGAATGGTGGATCTTTCCAAGGCTATGTTAAATATTGTTAAATAAAAAGATGGTAGATGTTTTTTTAAATCAACTAAGGGAACTTCCAACAGCCAGGTCAACTTATCAACACAGATAAATTGAGAAAAACTGGGATCACCTCTTGGCCACTTTGGCTGAGGCAACATCTTGCCAAGTAAAGTGGGTGTCCTTGTCCCTTGGCTTGGACGAGTAGCCGCGGCCTGGGAAGATGGGCATCCATGGCCACCTCATGCGATCCTACCAAACATGTCGAAACATGCGTACCATATGGGACATGTATTGGGACATCAAGATTTCGTGTTTACTCACACGACTTCCAAGCGTACCCTGGAACATGTTAGGAACATCAATGCATAACTGGTAGAGTTATTGTAAAGCTATACAAAAACAATCATTCAAATGCGCAAGTATCAACCTATGTAAATGTATATATGTATATAAAATCTATATGAAACAATGCAATCGCCCAGAAAAGATGTCCCAGAACTCACCTGCCTCAGCCCATCCAGCATCCTGCAACCCCCCTACAAGGTGCCGCAGCGCTTCATCACGGATCCAGCGGCGCAGTGGTTCCTGGGTTGCGGTTTGACCGTTTGCGGGCTGCCATGATGGCAATGGGTCAAAACTATCCAAGACTTAGGTTTTATGTGGTATGTTTATGTTTGTTTTGGATATACACACACATATATATATATATATATTACATATATATATATATATACATACGTACACATATATACATATATATATGTGTATATATATATATGTATGTATATATATATATACACATATATATACACATATATATATATATACACATATATATATATACACATATATATATATACACACATATATACATATAAATGTTACAGCTAAAAGTTTGATGGGTTTATAAAACAACTAATGACGGTGTACATAGCAATGGATCAAAACCTGAAAATGCCGATAAGTTCTTTGCTGGGAATGGAGGTCCGTTTACTAGAAGGGCACCAGGACCCTTATCAACTAGGGAAAGATGGGGTGAAGATATTGTACATTGACACTGCTGCCTGCAACACAATGTTAGGTGTGCCCACCTAATTTCCGGCGTTGCAAGTCAGTACTGGAGTGGAAAGAACATAGAATTGGATGAAAAACAATCAGTGATTTTGAGAAGAGAGAAGGCCGTAGTGGGGGAGAGCCAGGTGTTCAAAAATCAAGATTATGTGAGTTGCTTATATCCAATTTCAATACGGTAGCTTGAACGCAATCCATCTACAATCTTGCAATGCCAGGAGCCTGCCGACTCTGGTCTAACAGGAGCATGAAGAAACAAATCTCTATTCCTGTGTAATGAGTCAGTCCATCATACTGATAATCCATCGCCATTTCAATTAGATAACACCAAATCACCATTAATGATTATGCTCTGTTAAAAACGTCTCAGGAACCCCCTCTATGACTTCGCCAACCGCGAGCGCAAGCCGCCTTCGTTGGAGCAGCGGCAGAAAAACTGGACGGTGGACCTGTGAGAACAAAGAAGGCGGGGTAGGACGTGGCACCTTGGACGTGCATCCCTGTTAGTAAATGGAGTATATATATATATATATATAGTATATAATCATGATATAGCCCAGCTGTAATATACATGTTGATTTGCCAAAGTTATACATTGTTTATTTTTTTCTGGGTGAAGTGCAGCGAACTCAGAATGATCTCAGTGGGTTTTACCATCAAGGGGAACCAAGGACCTTGTTTCAGGTTGGAAAGTTAATGAATGTTTATATGTCCAAGTCATTTGTTAATATGTCCATTCTTGCTGGTGAATCTGGTGAGTGTCCATGCCAGAAAAAATGCATAAGATAAGATTTACGTATCATCACCTATGATCGGTGAACTCTTGAAGCCTGTTATTGGGTTGGAAAGGGTAGTAAACCAGGGCTGCGTGGATTCTGGCAAATCCAGGAGGATGAAACTTGAACAATGTCACCGAATCCCATGCCACTCTGATCTTCTTTGAAATGTCCAAAACCGCTCTTACAACATGTCATATTATAGACTATTATAGGCTGTCACCAACATGCTGTACCCATATGCCGGTGTTTGGGTTCCAAGAGGCTGGAGGCTGTTCACTCTTCCACTTTCCAGGTGCTCCAAGCCTTGATCTGACATCAGCCAAGTACCTCGGTGAGGACGTGGTCAATTGATTACCCTTGTAAAAAACAAACTAAACATGGCTGAATCATCAGCAGTTGTTACCTTTGGCATGTTGGTACTGTAGCCATTGCTAAGCAGGACCATCTAGGGACATTTTTTGTCAGTCCTTGGCCCAAGCACCTCTTGGTAAACACAACATGCACATGGAAACCTTTGTGTATCCATCCTGCGATACCACCTGCATATGATGACGTCCATGGTTTTTCTAAGGGACGTTCCACCAGTGTTTGCCAAACTTGGGTTCAGCCTAGATTTGTTGCCGTTGATGTGTCAGTTGGTCCTAATTTGCCTTCAACATCCTGGGGCAAGGTAACAAGACTGGAGCTGTTATTTGCAAATGTTTTCATCTGATTTGTGCTAGTGGCAAGCCACCATTTGAAATCTCCACAATGTGACGTGTTCAAGCTGCCCAGGTGTCAAGATGTTCAGCCTTTCTGTGCAATGATCGCCGTGGTGATGTTGCTGCAGTCGGGTGGCATGGCTGAAGTAGGGTGGTGGAGGGCGTAATGCTTGTGGCCATGTGGGTGATGGGGGACAGTGTTGGAAGTGTTGGGAAGTAATGGGTTTGTTGTAGAATTTGCTTTGTTGGTGGTGCACGTGGTGCCATTTTTGAACTTACGTTTGGACTAGGGACCAACTATGACCAACTGTTATTTGTTGAGCCTTGATCACCACGGCTCTTTCTGGTCGGAATCATTGTTTGGTACATCAAGCTCAGCGATGGGTTTGGCCATTTTACCTGCGCATGACATGTTTGATCATGTTTGATAATTCGCAGATGCGCAGCTGGAATCAGCAAACAAGAAGACAGCAAGTACAGACAATGCATGCACAAATCACTGGCGAGGTATTCCTTGCCGTAGGCATGCAATGCAGTGGTTGTGGGGATTTGTGGACACATCACCAGCTTGCCTGATCATTCTGGGATTACAGTTCACCGTCCGTGCATACATAAAGACATTCATAGATTTATAGGGGCTATGTACTATGTTATTCAAGTAGAAAAGTAACAAAAACGGCTATGCCTTGAGAGTTGCTGAATTCAGCAGGACATCTCGGTCGAACATGCTATCCTTTATATCCTCTACATCTCGCCGGTGCTGGGCTGTTCTGACACAACGATTGCACGGTCGGTCCTTTGCCCTGGCAGCCGGGGTGCGGTTGGACGGAGACGAGCTGCGGCGCCTGGTGGATGAGGCGCGACGGCCGCGCAAGCGAGGAGTCCGCCCCGGACAAGCCAAGACTCTCCGGCAAAATGTGCAATTGTTGGTTTACATTGCGCGATTAGGTGCTTCGCGTAGGTCCAACGGTTACGAGCTGGACACTGATTTTCTTTTTGGTCTTATTTTGCAGCAAGAAGGCAGGTGTGCATACTCTGGTGTGCATTTGGAGCTGCTACTCTGTGGTTCTGACTGGCAAATGTCTTTGGAACGGAAGGACAACCAGTTGGGCTACTTGCCTCACAATGTGGCACTGATCTCGCAGGAGTTTAACTCAATGGTACGGATCAGCAAAAACGCAGTACTCCAGGGATCTAGCCAGTGGTCAAAGCAGAAGGTGGAGCAGTTGAGACCCGTGCGAGGTATGAATGTTGACCTGGAAAACCTACGCTGGCAGATTGAACTTGCCACATGGTCTGAAAATGTTTGCGGAAACAGGGAGGAATTCCTCATAGAAAATCTGGTTGGCCCAGAGCTGAGAACCTTGAAGTGCTCACTTTGGGATTTGGCGGCCTTTGTGCCATTTTCCCCTCGCTGGATAAACACGCGAAATTTCTCTTGCCTTTGCGAGAAATGTCGAGGTGAATGCGCATGGACGAAGAAGATGAAGACCCTGCGTGGGTTTATCCTGAAAATGGTTCACAACGCACATGACAGACACAGAAAGGGCAGGTGGCACGGAGACTTTGAGCTCGAGTTGGATGATGTCCTGGGCATGCTGTGGGCTCAACGAGGCCGGTGCTTTTACTCCGGTGTCCCACTTCGATATGGACAGTCCAATGTTGATTGGCTTATGTCGCTTGAGCGTTTAGACAACGCAGAGACATACACACGGAAGAATACCTGCCTGGTGGCCTTGGAGTTCAACACTGCCAACCAGTGGTCTAGCGAAAAGGTGCAGTTCATTTGGGGCGCCTTGCTTGGAGACGAGGACACGCCAGATTTATATAATCCCAAAGAATTATCCTGATTTGAGTTCATCTTTTCAGCTGGCTGTTCCTTAGCATGCAGCAGTGCTATTCTATCGATTTCTATCGCTTGTTCAGTTGGCTTCCTCACAGAAGCACCAACGTTTCACTTCAAAGATTTCAAAGCTGGAGCAAAGCTGTCGTGGATGTTTCCACGGTCCTCCAGGTCAGTGCCAATGCGCGCAACGTGCTGACAATGCAAAAGTGTGTTATTGGTGCAACATGATTCAAATGTTGAAGTCTCATGTCAGCTGGACTCTGCATTATCGGGGCGCATCAACACCGTTTCAGCATGACATGTTGTCACTGTGAAGTCTTGCAGGTATTCCAAACGTAGTTTAATTTTATCATAAGTATATACAGTCTCATTTGTTTTCTTTGCCTCCTTTGTGCTTGCCGAAGTTCCCATGTTTCCGGACGTCCTATCCAACACCACCAAGGTCCTCGCGAGGTGAAGCAGGGAGATGGAGGGCGAGGAGGAGAAGTGGCAACCTGATAGCAACAACACCCAGCTGTCCATTTCGTAAAAAGATTGCCTTGGAAGATGAAACGGTCATAGTTTTCGAGGATGTTTTTTTTGGTGCAAGTGTTTGTAGACAACTGCAATTCGGCTGGCTGGCGGGGGGGGTGGTATCAATCTAGCAATGGTTGCAGCAAGATCAAAGAATACCTTATGCATACTGAACCCCCAACAGCTGAATATGCCTGAATCATGCGTAGCTTCGTAGCTTTTACCTTCGGCATTTTGGTAGCAATTGCCAGGGCCAACTATTGTGAGTCCTTGGCCCGAATACCAAACACAACAAGCAGATGGAACCCTTGGTTTATCCATGTTTATCTTGCGACACTGGTTACATATCATGACGTGCATGTTTCTCCCCAAGAGATACTCGATTTATATATCTCCATTAGTTTTTGCCGAACTTGGGCCCACACATGCCCACGCTAGATTTGCATGATTTGCTTCCGTTGATGTGTTTGTGGGTCCCAAACTGGACCCAACATCGTGGGGCAAGGTCACAAGACCAAGCTTTTACTTTCATTTTGTCCACTAGATTTTGCAAGAGGCAAGTCATGACCAAAAATCCCAACGATGCGACCTGCCTCAAGCCGCCCCAGGCGTCAAGATGTCCTGCCAGCCGACTATTGACTATATGGTGCCCTGTGCAACGGTCATGGTGATGATGGTGCTGCAGCTGGGTGGCATGACGTCAGTGGGATGGAGGACGGGGCGGGTTTTAGAGGAAGTGGGAGGAAGCACGGTATCAGTTCATAGCTTATAGACCTGTCGGTGGTGCATGTGTGGCGCTTTTGATTTCCGATTTACATTCATGAGGCCTGATCCAGCCCTAAAACAAGTCCAACCGTCAGAATCATGGGATTTTTGTGCATTGGAAAATTTGTGTCGGCTAGCAAGCTGACAATCATCAGCTTCACTTATCATGTTGACATTTAGGGCTCATTTCTTCCTGTAGAAGTATATATGTCCTGCACATGCATCTGGGGCAAAAGCCAGCACCAAGAGACATCAAATAACATACAACAGTCTTTAGCTTGGACAATAACGGATAATAACAGGGCAGCAGCATACTTTAAGACTTTTAAGGCTTGCTGAATCAATCCAGAAATCTCCATCAAAGATGCTGTACTTCGCATCTCGCCGGTGCTGGGCTGTCCTCACAGCGGGACTGCCTAGTCGATCCTTTGCCCTGGTTGCTGGGAGACCAATCAATGCAGAGGAGTTGCAACACCTGGTGGATGAGGCGCGGCGGCGGCGGAGGCCAGGGCCTCGCCCGAGACAAGCGCCACCTTGCAGCAGACTGGGCGATGAGGCCTTGGCCGCCTCCGATGAGCTTGACTACCGCACAATTCTTCGCTACAAGGTGCAGAAGTTAGTTTCCGATGCTCGGCATCGCTCCAAGCAAAGAGGCATGCCTTTCGACTTGGATTGGGATTTCCTTTTTGATTTCATTTTAGAGCAACAGGGCATGTGTGCATACTCAGGAGTGCATATGGAGCTGGTGGGCCCTCGCGCTGACTGGCTAATGTCTTTGGAAAGGCTGGACAACCAGCTGGGCTACTTGCCCCACAATGTGGCACTGATCTCGCAGGAGTTTAACTCAATGGTACGGATCAGCAAAAATGCAGTACTCCAGGGATCTAGCCAGTGGTCAAAGCAGAAGGTGGAGCAGTTGAGACCCGTGCGAGGTATGAATGTTGACCTGGAAAACCTACGCAGGCAGATTGACCTTGCCGCAGGGTCAGAGAATGTGTGCGGAAACAAGGGGAAATTTTGCACAGAAGATGCGCTTGGCGCAGAGCCGGGAACCTTGAAGTGCTCAATTTGTGGGATTTGGCAGCCTTTGTGCCAGTTTGCCTCCAACTGGAGAACCACCCGCAATTTCTCTTGCCTCTGCAAAAAATGCCGAGGTGAATACACACGGACAAAGGACATGAAGACTCTGCGCGGGGCCGTGTGGAAAATGATTGCAAATGCACGTGGAAGACACAATCTGGGCAGGTGGCAGGGAGACTTTGAGCTCGAGCTGGATGATGTCTTGGGCATGCTGTGGGCTCAACAAGGTCGGTGCTTTTACTCCGGTGTCCCGCTTCGATATGGAGAGACCAATGTTGACTGGCTCATGTCGCTGGAGCGTTTGGACAACACCAAGACATATACAAAGGCAAATACCTGCCTCGTGGCCTTGGAGTTCAACACTGTCAACCAGTGGTCTATAGAAAAGGTGCAATTGGTTTGGGGCAACATGCTTGGAGACGAAGACACGCCAGATTTCCCAAAGTTTCCCCCTGGTTTCCCTTCATCTTTTCACTTGCCTGTGCCTGAGGATGTGCCCATAGATGTTCCATCTATAGCTTGATCAGCCAGCTTCACGCACAGAAGCGGCAATGTTTCACTTGAAAGACGCGGAGCAAAGTTCCCGTGGAAGTTTCCACGGTCCTCCAGGTCAGTGCCAATGCCTGCATCACACTGCCAATGCAAAAGTGTACTATTCGTGCAACATGATATCAATTGTTGAAATCTCATGTCAGGTGGGCTCTGCATCATCAGGGTGCATCAACACTGTTTCAGCATGACATGTGGCACGGGGGTCGCATTTGCCCCTAACCCATCTGCGGTCGCATTTGCCCCTAACTTAAGTAAAGGTAGAAACGAATGTGACCCTGGGTTAGGGGCGAATGTGACCCCTGCTTTTGTGTGGCAGGCGCAATAGTTTCAGAGCCTCGAAAGGATCTTTTCCACTTCAGAGAGTCATTTTCACGTGTTATGTTGGAAAAGCAACTTCGAAAATGCTGTGGATGCTACGTTCCAACAGCCATTTCAAGAAACTTCCAGCACGCTATGGATGCTACGTTGTAACATCCATTTCGAGCAACTTTGAAGACGCTGTGGATGCTATGTTCCAACAGCCATTTCAATCAACTTCCAGGACGCTATGGATGCTACGGTGTAACATGCATTTCGAGCAAGTTCAAAGACGCTTTGGATGCTACGTTGCAACAGTCATTTCAATCAACTTCCCGGATGCTCTGAATGCTACGTGGTAACATCCATTTCAAGTAACTGCGCCGACGCTATGGATGCTACGTTTTAACATCCATTTTTAGCAAGTTCAAAGACGCTTTGAATGCTACGTTGCAACAGTCATTTCAATCAACTCCCAGGACGCTATGGATGCTACGTTCCAACAGCCATTTCAATCAACTTCCACGACGCTATGGATGCTACGTGATAACATCCATTTTGAGCAACTTCGAAGACACTTTGGATGCTATGTCCCAACAGCAATTTCAAGCAACTTCCAGGACGCTATGGATGCTATACGTTCCAACAGCCATTTCGATCAACTTCGAAGATGCTTTGGTTTCTACATGTTTCTACGTTCCCCAGTCCCCCTAAATGTCCCCTTGTCCCCAGGTTTTACCCTAAAAGGTTGAGTAACATATTGAATAGAGAGGCATGTTAACATATGCCCCCAAGTCCCCCCTAAAGGTTCCCCAGTCCCCCTAAATGCCCCCTTGTCCCCAGGTTTTACGCTAAAAGTTTGAGTAACATATTGAATAGAGAGGCAAGTTAACATATGCCCTCAAGTCCCCCCTAAAGGTTCCCCAGTCCTCTTAAATGTCGCCTTGTCCCCAGGTTTTACCTTAAAAGGTTGAGTAACATATTGAATAGAGAGGCAAGTTAACATATGCCACCAAGTCCCCCCTAAAGGTTCCCCAGTCCCCCTAAATGTCGCCTTGTCCCCAGGTTTTACCCTAAAAGGTTGAGTAACATATTGAGTAGAGAGGCAAGTTAACATATGCCCCCAAGTCCCCCCTAAAGGAACCCCAGTCCCCCTAAATGTCCCCTTGTCCCCAGGTTTTACCCTAAAAGGTTGAGCAACATATGGATAGTATCGAAAGTGACCCCTTTTGGGTTAGGGGCGAATGTGACCCTGGGTTAGGGGCGAATGTGACCCCCGTCCCATGACATGTTGTCACTGTAATTGAGTCTTAAAGGTATTCCAAAAGTAGGTAAAGAACATACACTGTAGCACATGATAAAATAGAGTTCTCATGTTTCCCAACATCCTATCCAACACCATCAAGGTCCTCGCGAGGTGAAGCAGGGAGATGCAGGGCGAGGAGGAGAAGCGGCAACCTGGCAGCACAACACTCAGCTTTCCATGTCATAAAAAAGATTGCCTTGGAAGATGAGGCGCATGTCTTGAAAAGAGGCTTTTGAAGCAAAGATAATATTATTTGCATATGCTTGCTGTGTAAAATGGTAAGAAAGCACAATTTGTTTGGATGGCGGGGGTGCTATCAATCTAGCAATAGTTCAGCAATATCAACTGACAGCCTTACTGAACCCCAAACTAACTCTGGCTGAATCAACACGCACATGGAAACCTGCGTTTATCATTGTTTATCCATGTTCATCCTGCGACACTGGTTTCATGACATGTGTCTTTCTCTCCAAGACAGATACTCCATTAATCTCGCATAGTTTTTGGGGCCCAGACTTGATTTGCTGCAGTTGATTTGTCAGTTGGTCCCAAACTAGCTTCAATCAACATCATGGGAATCATGGGGCAAGGTCATAAGATCCACATTTGATTTGTAATTATATATCACCAGCAGAAATCCCAAGGATGCGACGTGTTCAAGCTGCCCAGGCTTGGCGATGACCAGCAAACCAACCAGTGCCCTGTGCAACGAGCGTCGCGGGGATGGTACTGCAGCTGGGTGGCATCGCCGCGGTGGGGTGGGGGATGGGGTGATGCATGGTGATGCTGGTGGCAGTGAGGGTGATAGCCGTCTGCGGGAAGTATATAGTAGGACGAAGAATTGGTTCGTTGTGGAAGCGTCGCTGGCGCATGTGGCACCGTTTCTGACATCTACGTTTGGAATATAGGAACTAACTGCTATTTGCTGAGCCTTGATCACCACCTGGCACATGACATGTCTGATGCTGAACAGGTGCGCAGCTGGAATCAGCTTTCATAGAAAAAGGAAACAGCAAGTACAGACATGGGCATGCACAAATCATTGGCGAGGTATTCCTTCTTGCATGCAATGCAGTGGTTGTGGGAATTAACGGGTTGACAATCACCAGCTTGCCTCATCGTGGTGAGATTATAGCTCCCTACTTCGGGTAGAAAAGTAATATCACCAGTTACACATGCCTTGACATCTCCATCAAACATGTTATCCTTCACATCTCGCCGGTGCTGGGCTGTTCTCACGCAACGACTGCACGTTCGGTCCTTTGCCTTGGCAGCAGGGATGCGATTGGACAAGGATAAGCTGCAACGCCTGGTGGATGAGGCGAGGCGGCCATGCAAGCCAGGACTCCGCCCACTCCAAGCCAAGACTCTCCGACGGAATGTGCAAGTGTTGGTTAACCATGCTCACTATAATATAGCTGCGAAAAGTTCCAGGGGTTGCCAGCTGGATGCTGGTTTTCTTTTCGACCTTATTTTGCAGCAACAAGGTCAGTGTGCATATTGCAGGGTGGATTTGGAGCTGCTACTCCATGGTTCTGACTGGCAAATTTCTTTGGAACGGAAGGACATTGAGCAAGGATACTTGCGCCACAATGTGGCACTGATCGCGCAGGAGTTCAACTCAACGGTAGTGATCAGCAAAAAAGCAGCACTCCAGGGGTCCAGCCAGTGGTCAAAGCAGAAAGTGGAGCAGTTAAGACTCGAGCGAGGTATGAATGTTGACTTGGAAAACCTACGCAGGCAGATTGACCTTGCCACATGGTCTGTGAATGCTTGCGGAAACAGGGAGGAATTTTGCATAGAGGATGTGGTTGGCGCAGAGCTGGGAACCTTGAAGTGCTCAGTGTGTGGGTGTCGAAAGCTTTTGTGCCACTTTGCCCCCAACTGGCGAAACACGCGACATTTCTCTTGCCTCTGCGAAAAATGCCGAGGTGAATACACATGGACGAAGAGAATCAAGACTCTGCGTGGGTGCATTCGGAATATGATCAAAAATGCACGTAGAAGACACGGATTGGGCAAGTGGAAAGGAAACTTTGAGCTGGAGCCGGATGATGTCTTGGGGATGCTGTGGGCTCAAGGAGGCAGGTGCTTTTACTCCGGTGTCCCACTTCGATATGGGCAGTCCAATGTCGATTGGCTTATGTCGCTGGAGCGTTTGGACAATGCCAAAACATATGAAAAGGCAAATACTTGCCTCGTGGCCTTGGAGTTCAACACAAGAGCCCAGTGGACTAGAGAAAAAGTTCAATTTGTTTGGGGTAATATGCTTGGCGACGAGGAGACACCAGATTTCTCAAAGTTTCCCCCTGGTTTCTCTTCATCTTGTCACTCTCGTGTACAGGATGTGCCCGTAGATGTTCCATCTACAAGTATAGCTTGATCAGCCAGCTTCACAAACAGAAGCAGCAGCGTTTCACTTGAAAGCTGGGGGCAAAGTTATGGATGTTTCGACGATCCTCCAGGTCAGTGCCAATGCCTGCATCACGCTGCCAATGCAAAAGTGCACGATTGGTGCCACATGATATCGAATATTGAAATCTCATGTCAGCTGGGGCAAGTTTTCGTGGACGGGTTAGTGCCAATGCGTGCATCTTGCTGCCAATGCAAAAGGGTAGGATGAAGATGGCCAGGTGAATTCGTTTTCAGCAGTTTCCAAGGTGTCAACTGGCTGTTTCGCTGTTCATGCCGGAACTATTGGTGCATCAAAGATTAAAGTTGAAGTTTCAGGTCAACTGGCATTTGCAGGGTCATGGCGTAGCAACTTGAAGATATTCGAAGGCTTGATTAAGCACAAGGCACACAGCAAGTCAAAGCCCCAAATTGGTTGTGATTTTGTTTATCTTGCATCCTACAGTACCCTATATGACCCTATGGCTCTTGCAACTCTTCTTTGTATCCTTCGTCCTTCACAAAAGTCCCATGCTTCGCAACTTAACGTCTTGCCCTTGATCGTCCAACACCACCCAGGTCCTCGCGCTGTGAAACTGGACGAGGAGAAGGAACTTCGTGGCAGCACAAAACCTAGCTTTTCATGTCATACAAAGATGGTTTTGGAAGATGGAACGTATCGCTTGAAAAATTATCATATTTGTTTACTGCGATGATTGCTAGGGGGAGAAACAACGTTAATTAAACCGTTGAACACGTAATTCGTTGTGGTGGGGGGGTGGTATCAATCTAGCAACGGCTGCAAACTGGACGACGGAACGATGATGAAGCACTGAGCCACCGCAACCCTCAGGTCATGATGACCTTCCGCAGCAGCTGCCCGTCCACTTGCAGAACCCCATTGCTGCCTTGCTAGTGGAAAAACAAGTCACAGCTTGCAGGTGGTTCATGCTAAGACTAGCATGCAGGTCACATGTCTTGAATTTGGTGTATAGGTGTATGTAGCTCTAAACTCACAGATGTTTGTAGTGGATGTACAGAGGACCCAGAAGTTGTCCACCGTTTTGTTTGTATATTGTAGTGTTTAACCATCGACTTTTCAGGATGGTGCTGTAATTTGTGATCGGCCAAAGTAGGCATTGACTTGAGATTGGTAAGTTCACTTTACGGATGTCCTTCCTCTCTATTTTCTCCCTGGCTTTTTGGGTTATTCCGTGCGCAGGGTTTTCGAGACTGGCAAACTCTGATCCAAAATGTATATACTATCAGACACCAGTCGCTTCAGTTTGTGTCTTACGCACAAGGGAAAGAACTCATCTCATTGAGGCTTACATTACCAAGTGCCAGGACACTCAATAAGATATATAAAGACATTCAAAGGCTTGATGAGCACTTTGGGGATTGAAGCATTATGAAACTGTGTTCTCGCAGCCGCCCTTCTGGGATCCCAGCAGTAGCATGATCAAAATCTACGTAGGGAGACCAGCGGTCAGGCAGCGGTTCTATGGACGAATCGGCTGAATTCGGCTGACACCTGAATAGGGCTACTTCGGTTGGGGGTATTGGTAAAAAAGGTGGAGATCAGAACCAAGAATAGGTACACAATAGTTTGCCACAGCAGGGCCCCCCAAACACGAAATGCAATATCTGGGGACACAGTGTCAGTTGTGAAATTGTCCATGTGGCTTGTGTTGTTTGGATGGTGTGATGTGAGCAAGTTCAACCCAGCCCACATCTGCAAACTCAGGCGCCTAAATCATCCACGGCTATCAAGGTTGCGTAGGGCCCAGGTGACAACCCTTTTTGGTTGTGAAATGCCTTGTGGGGTAAGATGTGCACAATGATGCACAATGCTTTGTTTGCGATCTTCCACCCGGACCACCCATGTCACAGATTGTGCAACTTCTCAATCTTTTCCCGCTTTTGCCAGGCCAATTCCTGGACGTAGTGCGCGAAGTGTGATGGCGGCTGAGCGGAAAAGCGTGGTACCCGTAGAACGACAAAGGCCATGGGCGTTGTGGCTGTTTTGTGGCAGTTATTCGCGTTGCAAACCGCTCACTTCATTGCCCTCCGCTTTCGATCATGTGTTTCATGTTACTGTTTAATCTTGACAGCGTAGGTTGGCGAATATAAAGGGTTGGCGAACATTGATTGCCTTATATTCTCTTTTGGCGGAGATGGGAGTTGGGCTGTTTTTCGGTTTCTACATTGTTTTAAGTTTTAAGTGTAACCCCTTCTTTACACAGGCCATGGTACCAAGAACTCACACAGCGCGGACGGAATGTGGCCTCACGATGCTGTGCCTATCCATCCCCCGTCAGAGCCGTGCTGCTGGAAGGCAAGAGTTGATCCTTGACATTGGCATTTTTGTGACCAACCAGGCGTGTTGGACAAGGGATATCTCGCTTCAAGTGTTTGCAGCGTTGAACCTCTGCTGATGTCAAACTGGCAGCTAACATGTGCGCAACTCACGTTACTAACGTTTTACTATTTTTCCTTTCCATCTCCAAGTTGCAATCGAAACCTATGGGGCGCCTAGCAGCTGGTAGGTGATTTTCAGATACCTCAACTGCACCAACGCAGCGACGTGTGCCATCCCAGCAGTGGTGACAGCAGCTCGTGTCTTCTTTGCCGTGAGCTCAGTGGGAGAGCCTCGATGTGGTTTGCTGCCTTTGGGCGTTTTAATCGCGGCCATCATATGCTACCAGTTTGGCACATGTATCTGTCCCATACTCATAGACCGATGTTGCAATTTTAGATGTTTTTTTTTAAAATCATGATCAGCAATGAGATTTTGGGGGTCCTATATCTCAGAAAAACCCGGAGGTCTGGTCTTGCATGAACATGCTCTGTTGCTAACAGGTTGCTTGCAACACGCTGCTGCTGGTGGGTTTCTCCGACCAGTTGAAGACTGCAGCATCATTGCCACAGACCGAGGATGTAAAGAAGGACGCTGGCAGTTGGTGACGGATGCTTCAGTAGAAATGATCATGACTGGGTCGGGAGGTTGTATTCCGGAAGATGTTGATGTCACTGCAAACTTGTGGTGAATTCTGCTAGGCTTTGGTCTTGTGTGAAAGGAAATTTGCTTTGCCATGCGTGGAAACCACAACAGGAAATACACGCAGCAAAGAAACGATCGGCCATTAAAGGACATCGCAGCGATGGAGAAGAGGCGCCGAAAGGCGAGATATTCAAATGATTTGGTGTACAAAAGACTGGCGTGTTTCTGGTGTCCAGCACCTTTCTTTTGGCCATAATTATTGCATTGGTGATGTTGGGGCTGGCTCATGTGTGGCCATACTCGAACCAAAAGTTGCCAGAATTATTTGGATAGCTTTTCCCAAAATTGCAAAAGCAAAGTCGTTTGCGGTTGAATATCACAATCCTCATCGGGTAATAGTAATACCCCCATAGTTGACGGTGAATATAGTGAATATCTCTCAGTTTTGTGTTAGGTTGCACACACACGTCTCAGTCCCTACCAAGATTATGATTTGAGTGGCGCATCAAACTAGCGTGTTGCCAGGCGATTTTGAAGTTCGTCGTCCTTTTCATCATTCACGTGGCCTGGTGAATTTGCTTTGGATGAAGATTGTTTTCACAGGTGGAATCCATGTGTTTGGTCAGGCTAGCGTTTTGCTTAGGCCACTTGCTGCATCTACACATTCGGAAGCATGTATAAGTGCTGCATCCGAAAAGGAACCTGAACCAAGATTGAACAACAAAGATGTCAAACATAGAGAAAGATCTGAGATGCTTACACCTTTCAGCAGACTAAAGCCCACCTTTTTGTATTCCTTTCCCAACTTGGTTTGAAGCCCAGTGATGACAAGGTCCCATTCTTGGAATTCCTCCTTGGGCGATAGTCCCTTTTTAACTTCTTCATGTCCAAAGCCGGTGACCCCAGACACCGTCCTGACCTCAGGCAGTGTTTGGTTTGGTGGCACCTTTGGTCACGAGTTGCTGTATCAGTATTGTGGCCTTGCCATATTGGTGGGACAAGGACAGCTGGCATCGGTGGGAGAAGTGGGTCGCTCGCGGTGGATTGTTAGGGCAGAGTCGCTTGCGATGGCACGTCCACTCTTTGTCACTCTTTCTCGCTTTTGTTCATGACATAGGTGGTATTTATGGTGGGTGACAAGCGTTTGCCAGCCAGTGTCACGGCAATTTTCACTATAGGGATGGGAAGGATGCCATATTGATAGGCTCGAACAAACCAAATAAAAGATGCCCTTACTGTGCGCATTTGGGTGCCAGCGAGAGGAAAATTCCTACTGGCGGAAGTACGGCCGAGGCAGAAAAACCTAAAAGGTTTCTGGCCCTGCCATTGCTGGGCGGTGCCATTGCAGGTCAGTGAGAAGCGTAGCCCGAAATTGCCGAGAAATGCCAGGTTGGCTTCAAAAGCGCTTGGGGCACACCAAGTGGCACGAAAGCTTTGGCAGATATCCAATCTTCCAACCCTGGGCTGTGGTCCTGACAACAACAACATGAAATAACCGACAACCATCACAAGCATGAAACAATATATCTGTCCAATTAATTACAAATATATATATAATATCTAATTATATATATATTTAATTTTAATTTTAAATAGATATAATTAAATCTAAAATATCGAAATAATAATATATTAAAATACTTTTTGCATTAAATAATTTTGGGATTTATTGTTATTGGATAAGTTTATAATTTAGATTTAAAAGACGGAATTCTATATATATATATATACATTCATGGTTAATGACATAGTTTTCGTATACCTAGGCATTTTATTTAAATTAGGTTGGCGGTAGATACCTTTAGATTTTTGTAGTTATTATAGTTTTCTTTGCAGCTATTGAAATGGGGCTGAAGATCGAATAAAAGAGATAGGTCTCCTCACGGCCCTCCGGGCACACGGGCACACGGGCAAACAGGCAATCCACAGGCACACGGGCACACGGGCACACAGGCAATGCACGGGCACACGGGCACACGGGCACACGGGCACACGGGCACACGGCACACACGGGCACACGGGCACACGGGCACACGGGCACGGGGCACACGGGCACACGGGCACACGGGCACACACGGGCACACGGGCACACGGGCACACGGGCACGGGCACACGGGCACACGGGCACACGGGCACACGGGCACACGGGCACACGGGCACACGGGCACACGGGCACACGGCACGCAGGCAATCCACGGGCACACAAGCAATCCACGGGCACCCGGGCACACGGGCAGACGAGGAATCCACAGGCACACGGGCACACGGGCAATCCATATTGCGGCAGAATAACGGCAAGCAAGCCCACATAAAGGAAGCTACGGTAGACGGAGCCAAAGCGACGCATGTGGAAATCAACTTAAGATCAAGGCAACACAACGACATTACGCTACACGCAAACAACACGGCAAGGACAGCGACATGCCATCTACAGCAGACAGCGCTGAAACGCCGCATGTCGAAATTAATATTATATCAAGGCATCACAGCACGGCGGAACAAAGTTGCATGCAAACAACAAGGCAACCACATGGTCATGCAACAAGAAGCAGCGTCAAACAAACACCAAGGTCTATAACGAAGGGCAGCGAGCTCATGCTGCTATGACATCACGTTGCGGCAACCTGTTGACACACAGACAGACAGACAGATAGATAGGTAGGTAGATAGTCTGACAGACAAACAGACAGACAGACAGATAGATAGATGGATGGATAGAGATAGACGGAGACAGATCGAGATAGATAGCGATAGATAGAGATAGATAGAGATAGGTAGAGATAGGTAGAGATAGATAGAGATAGATAGAGATAGATAGAGATAGATAGAGATAGATACAGATAGATAGAGATAGATAGAGATAGATAGAGTTAGATATAGACATAGATAGTTTTAGATAGATATAGATAGATATAGATAGATATAGATAGATATAGATAGATATAGATAGATACAGATAGATACAGATAGATAGATATAAATATAGATATAGATATAGCTATAGATATGGATATAGATATAGATTTAGATATAGATATACATATAGATATAGGTTTAGATATAGATAGATTGATAGATAGATAGGCAAAAGGATAAATCGAAAAGTAGAAAGGGAGACGAGGAATCTACAGTAGACGGAGCCAAAATGACATGTGGAAATTAACTTAAGATCAAGGCAACACAAAGACATTACGCTACACGCAAACAACACGGCAAGGACAGCGACATGCCATCTACAGCAGACAGCGCTGAAACGCCGCATGTCGAAATTAATATTATATCAAGGCATCACAGCACAGCGGAACAAAGTTGCATGCAAACAACAAGGCAACCACATGGTCATGCAACAGGAAGGAACGTCAAACAAACACCAAGGTCTACAACGACGGACAACGAGCTCCTGCTGCTATGACATCACACTGCGGCAACCGGTTGACAGACAGACAGATAGATAGGTAGGTAGATAGTCTGACAGACAAACAGACAGACAGACAGATAAATAGATGGATGGATAGAGATAGATAGAGATAGATAGAGATAGATAGAGATAGATAGAGATAGATAGAGATAGATAGAGATAGATAGAGATAGATAGAGATAGATAGAGATAGATAGAGATAGATAGAGATAGATAGAGATCGATAGAGATAGATAGAGATAGATAGAGATAGATAGAGATAGATAGAGATAGATAGAGATAGATAGAGATAGATAGAGATAGATAGAGAGATAGAGAGAGAGAGAGAGAAAGAGGGAGAAAGAGGAAGAAAAAGAGATCAATACACAGATAGACGGACACACGGGCACATATTAGTTCTAGGACACCGTCATAACATGCCAGATTGGAAATTTTAATTACCAATCAAACATTCCTTGCTGGAACATCCGCTGTGTACTGCGGAGTTGTTTCATGAAGTTGGTGCCAAGGGAGAGGAGAATGATGATGTTGATGTTGAGGAGGAAGATGTTGATATTGAGGAAGAGGATTGAGGAGGAAGGCCGATGAGGCTAGAACGCAGATATATAGTTTGTGCGAGCCTGCACAATCGAAATGCATTTTAACATATCACAAGAGCCGCATCATACGGAAATTTACGGGTAATATACCGTAGACTAAAGTGAGGAGCATCTAAATTAGGCATCGGCCTTTATATCTACCGTAAGAATTCTTTAATATGGATAAAATAGGGGAATTAAAAAAAAGATTGCAATTACCTGCAAGCGTATTACTTTTGGATTTCTGGACTCGTCGTTGGCCCAGGCAGACGGGCACCCGGCCACAATCGGACACAATCCGATTTACGGGTATACGGGCATAACCCTCATCCACGGGCATACGGGCATACGGACAAGGATGTTTACGTCCCGCACTGGGGCCTTCATGGTGCAGCGGCTTTCGACCTGGCAGTCACGTCGGGGCTGCGCATCGGGGCGGTCGCTGGCTCTGCTCAAGATGGCAGCCGGGCGGCGGCAGACTACGAAGCTCGCAAGCGTTCCCACCACAACACCGAAGCCACGTGCACCGCTGAAGGGTTGCAGTTTGTCCCTCTTGTCGCTGAAGCATGCGCTGGCGGTTGGGCACCTGCAGCCACTTCGACTTGGAAACTCCTCGCGCGTGCCGTCGCTGGTCGCACTGGTAAGTTTGTCTCCGTTTTGACGGAGCGGCTGCAACAAACCCTGGCTTTGACTTTGCAGCGGGAGAACGCTCGAGCGGTCCTTCGAAGAGCTGGAGACGCCATTCCTCCAACAGTTTCTTTGCAATCACTTTAGCCTGCCTTAGCCTCCGCCCCATTTGCTGAATGCTCCCTGCACATTCACTTCCTCCATAACCCGCTGAGCTGAGCCCCTGGTGCCTTTTCTTGCTCCCCGGCGATGTTGGGGCTAATGAGCCGCCTGTTTGCATTCCTGGCACATGTTCAGGTAGTGCAGCCAGTTACCGGCCCTTTTTTTGCTCGCTGGCGTTTGGCTAGCCACGGTGACACCAGCCCGTGTCTCCTTGTTTTTAGGGCCACCCTGCTGTTTTTTCCAGCAAAGCTATATATATATGGCCTTAATGTATCCTGATATAAATTACATTAGTGTTTATACAATTTTCTCAGCAATAAATAAGGATTACCAGAGGATTATTCTCAAATAAAAATATTATTTGATAAAACTACCTTTATTAATTTATAATGGCCGATTTTTGAAAAAAGGAATAATCTGAATATTTTAAATTTCTGCGGAATTATTTTTTGATGTTTACCTAAATTAATAAATTATTGGATGAAAATTTTAAGTTATTTTAGGTAGTAATTTATTGTTTTATTTTGGTGTATTATGCGAAAAATATAATATAATTATTGGAATGAAATTATTATTTGTTATGATTTTTATAATTTAATATATAGGTATATAAAGATTTTTAACATTGTAAATATTAATTATATTATTTATTTTTCTAATAAATAATTTTTGGATTATTTTTATGGAATTTAGTTGTATTTTTTGGCTTTTAATAAAATAATATATTATTATAGGTTTAGATTAATTTAATTTGTAAAAATTAGTAGATATGTGAATAATTGGACATTATATATTTTTTATTGGATATTTTGACCCAAAATTATTTTAATTGGTATTTTAATATATATTTTTTTATTTTCTTGTAAGTATATTATTGGGATTTTAGTTTTGATATAATGTATTTTTCTTTA